>VMDO01014838.1:0-53106 GCA_007922755.1 Pedetes capensis | reverse complement strand
TGATCTTTGATCTTTATCAGTAAATGTTTTAAATCCTCTTCAGTTTCAGCAAGCAAAGTGGTGTCATCTGCATAATGCAGGTTGTTAATGAGTCTTCCTCCAATCTTGATGCCGCGTTCTTCCTCATAAAGTCCAGTTTCTCAGATTATTTGCTCAGCGTATAAATTGAAGAGATAGGGTGAAAGTATACAGCCCTGACGCACACCTTTCTCAACTTTAAACCACTCAGTGTTTCCTTGTTCTATTCGAATAACTGCCTCCTGGTTCATGTACAGATTTCTCATGAGCACAATTAGGTGTTCTGGTATTCCCGTTTTCCGAAGTGTTATCCATAATTTGTTGTGATCCACACAATCAAATGCTTTTGCGTAGTCAATAAAACATAGATAGACATCTTTTTGATATTCTCTGCTTTCAGCTAATATCCACCTGACATCAGCAATGATGTCCCTGGTTCCCCACCCTCTTCTGAATCCCGCTTGATTTTCCGGTAATTCCCTGTCTATATACTGCTGCAGTTGCTTCTGAATGATCTTTTGTAGAATTTTGCTGGTGTGCAATATTAATGATATTGTCCCATAGTTTGCACATTCAGTTGGACCCCCTTTTTTGGGAATAGGCACAAATATGGATCTCTTCCAGTCAGTTGGCCAAGTAGCAGTTTTCCAAATCTGTTGGCATAAACATGTTAACACCTCCAGTGCTGCATCTGTTCGTTGAAACATCTCTATTGGTATCCCATCAATTCCTGGAGCTTTGTGTTTCGCCAGTTCTTTCAAGGCAGCTTCCACTTCATCCTTCAACACCATTGTTTCCTCTTCATATGCAACCTCTTGGAATGGTTGGTCATCTACCGATTCTTTCTTGTATAATGACTCTGTGTATTCTTCCCATCTTCTTTTGATGTTTCCTGCATCATTTAATATTTTCCCTGTAGAATCTTTCACTACTGCCACTCAAGGCTTGAATTTTTTCTTCACTTCCTTAAGCTTGAGAAACACAGAAAAGTTAATCTTAGAGTTATTAAATATTTCACACATTATGGTGTCAATATACACCAAACTAAGAAATTTGAATTTGATTTCCTGATGCTTAAAGATTGTTTTGGTGTTTAGAAACCAGTAAAATGAATAATTAACATAGGTTTGGTTCTTTTTTTGTAATGCAGTAGTTGTTGATGGGGAAAGTAAGCATATCACATGAATAGGGAAGGAAACATTCAGCAATTCTGTCAAGTTGAGCATAAAATTTGTAAATCCTCTTGCCACTGCAGATAAATTTGGAAAATAAAATTCTCTAGTTTTTTCCTTACACCTACTTATTTGAAAATAGAAAATAAAATGCAGGAACTTTTGACAAGTGAGTCTCTGTTGGATTTTTTTTGAGGTTTCATTATAGAAATACTATTAATAAAAGATATTAAAAATACAATAGACAAACATAGATCATTCATTATCTACTTTATAGCCACTATTTAACAAATCCTTCATTTGTTTCAGGCAATGTTCTAAAACTTTGTATGTGTTAACTCATTTATTAAAACAATAACTTGATGATATAATATTGATATTTTTCTCCAATTTACCAAGTTGAGTAAGTTTAGGAAAATAGACATCATGAACTTTGCTTAAGTTAAATATTATACAATGAGTCACTGTTAGGACATTGATTCATTTACATTCTGTTTCACATTGCATACCTATTGCTTTTCTTTCAACAGTTCTGTCCTTTTCTAAAGATGAATATGATTAATTCATTGACTCATGGGGTCCTTTCTATTTGAATTTCCTTATTAAGAATTATATAGACTATATATAGTCTTTCTTTACTGACTTACTATTTTGTAAGCTTTCTCAAAGTTATTACATGGCCTTGTAAGCATTTCTGTAATTATATGCAAATGACTGGACAAGTCAATTAATTTAATTATTGCCATATCTCGAGGCAAAAATTTGTCTTTAAATTTTTGCCATTACAGAATAATATTGCTATAATAAGCACACTGTTTGTCATAAGTATTTTTCTTTGTTTCAGGTTATTTCCTTCAGAAAGATTTCCAGACTACGAACTGACAGATCAAAGCATTAGTAGTGGTTTGAATTACATACTGTCAGAATGCTTATTTCTAAGGATTTTTCCTAATTTACACTTTCATAATTTGTTGACATTTTATTTTGTCATTTTTATTATTTCAAGGAAAATATAATCTACAAACATTCATAGAATTGCCTTTATAATAATTTAAGGTAACACTGATTTAGTTATTTTGTCAAGGACTAGAGATGGGTAAGCTTTTTTGTGAATGTCTTTTGAAATTACTGCTATACCTGAAAGATCTACACAAACAAAATATAAAGTAGTTACAATAGCCTCACTACAAACTGTTCAAATATTCTTATCCTGAATTCTGCCCAGTCTATGCCTTCATTTTTAATACAGTTAGTTTAAAATGAAACAAAAAATGCACATTCTTATTTGACAATCTTGACACTGTTGAGCAATTATTTTCCTTTAAAACAATTTCTAGTGATTTTAACAGAATTGTGTTATCATGTTGTAAAATGTGGGAGGGGAAAGTTTGCTCTCTTTTTGAACATATAATACTGACTTATTTTTTTCAGTGCTTGCTCTTTCCAGATGTTAATTTATCTTTTTGGAATTTAATACATGAGTATTATCTTTACCAAAGGAAAGTTTTAACCTCAATTATTAATTGACTTGAACATACATCAAACTCTTCAAACAAGGATAGATCAAAGAGAGAAGGCTGAAAATAGACAGAGCTCAGGGCACCTCCAGAGGACCTCCCTTAAATATTCACTTGAGTAGTGACCAGTATATGCGGATGCAGAAATTTCCCAAGATGTGAGAGAGAACCACTTAAAAATGTTACAGGAAACTGAGTCTAGGGTTCACAAAGAGTTATAATTAGTTCCTATTCCCAATGAGCAGAGTAAAAATTCATAATTCATTGGTCACCATTTAGAGTATTCATAAAAACTTATACCCAGTAGGACAAAATTATTCTACACTAAATGCTACTCTGGTTCCATTTAACAAAACTTTGGCAAGAAAATAAACATCAAACTATTTTCAAATATACTTTTAGGGATGAAAAATGTCTAACAACTAATCACATAAAATTCACAATGTCTGATTTCTCATTAAAAGATAAATAAAAGCAGGCAGAGAAGCAGTAAAACTCATGATAAGGAGAAAAGTCAATCAATCAATACTGATCTGGAAATGAGAAGATAAAATTAAAAGAAATGAACATTTTTAGTTCCTCAGAAGTATTTTACATGTCTAAGAGCCTAATAAAAGACTAAAAATAATTAACAGAGGTATAGAGATACATAAAAGACCCAAAGCATGGTTATAGAGACAAAATATAGAATTTCTGACATGAAACATACTGTATATAGAATTAGTGACAGATTAGATATTGAAGAAGAAAATATTAGTGAATTTGAAGATGTAACAATATAATATCCAAAATGAAATGCTGAGAGAAGAATAAATTTATAAAATGAATAACAGAGCATTGTCAAACTATGTCCCAACTTCAAGGAATTAAATATAAATGAAATTTCCATCAGGAATATTTTTCTTCTAGAATGATTTCTGTTAATGTATTCTATAGTGTATGTCTGTTGGTGATAAATTAGTTTTATCTGTATAAAAAGTTACTGTTTCACCTTTTTTATAAAGACAGTTTTCAAAATGCTGATCTATTGTCAATTGTCTTGCGCTGTTTCTTCTATATTCTAATATTTTTCCTTCTTGCAGTAAATGCTGTCTTACTTATTTTGTTACCATATCAGTAATATCATTTTATTTCTGGGTCATTTAAACATTATCTCTTTAATCAAATCTTAGTCAGTTTAATGATGTGTCTTTAGAAAGCAATTTATAACACTAAACATCTGAATAAAAAAAGAAGAAAAATCTGAAATCGATGACCTTAGGTTCCTCCTTGAGGACCAGAAAGTGAGAGAAAACAAAGCCCAAGGTAAACAGAAGAATTTAGGGAAAAAAATCATAATGGAATGAAAGATATAGAAAAAGAGGCTAACATAAGAGAAGATCAAATGAACTGAAGTGAGGTATTTGTTGTGATCAATTAAGTGGATAAACTCTCAGGGCCAAACTAATTAGAAAAAAATTGAGAAAGTGCAAGTTATCAACTGTTAGAATATAAAAGATGACATTATTACATATTTTACAGACAATAAATGCAACTACTTAGGCAAAATTGACAAATGTGTTACAAAACATAAACTACCAAAGAAAGCAAAGGTTCAGTCCAGTAGAATTAGATAACTTTAATTGTTCTATACCTATTAAAAAATGACAAAACAAATCACCACATCTAGATGGCTTCAATGGTAAATTCCATCAAATATTTTAGGAAACCATAATACTAATTTTAAAATAGTTCTTCCAGAAAATTGAGGAGGGTGAGAAGTATTTACGAACTCATTTTATGAGACTAGCTTCACACTGTTACCAAATGTCATGAGACAATAAAGACATCCTATGCAAACAAAACTATAAACCAATATGTATCATAAAACACACAAAAATTCTTAAAATTTTAACTGAGTGAGCTCAACAATAAATAAAAAGATAGGATATTGGAATCAATTGGGATTTATTATAGTTAATGATGATGAGTACTTTATGGCATTTAAAAATCAATCAATAGAAATCACCAAATAAACATCAGTAACAATACATAAGAAAAATATGATAAACTTGGTGGATATGCAAAATATATTTGTGAAATTTAAACATCCATCCTTGATAAAAATTCTCAGAGAACTAGAATAGAGATGAACTTTCTCAACTTACAAAAGATATTGACAGTTTATATGTAATGTAATTTTTAATAGTGAAAGCCTTATTGATTTTCCCTTTAAACCATGAATAAGGCAATGATGTCAACTCTGTCCAGTTCTATTCACCAGTGCACAAGAAATTATAGCTATTACTGTCAGGTACAAAAACAAAATAAAATGCATCTATATTGAAAAAATTAAAAATAATAAATATACTTGTCATTATTCATAGATAATATAATGGTCTATGTAGAAAACACAATAGAATCTACAGAAAAGCTTCTCATAAGTGAGTTCAGTAAGATTTCAGGAAATAAAGTCAATATATAAGGTCTGATTTGCAATAAAGCTACCTGATTATCCATGTTAATAAGGATGCACATAGTAACTTTTATCATTTTTTAATTTGTAGAATGTTCCTTTATCATTGACACTATACTTTAGTGTGCTGTGTTTATTTTCATCCTCTCAATTAGACTGTAATTTCCAGGCAGGCAGAGGTGATATCCTTTAGTTCATTTCCTCACACACTTTGCTCAGTGCCTTAAAATATTAACATATATTGAAATATTTATTGTTTGATGAAACAAAATATCCTAACATAATTACTCTTGACATGAACATTAAATAGGATATAAATTAATTTAATAGCTGTACTTTCTATTTATGAACATTGGTCTTTTATGTGAAAAAGCAGAAGAAATGAAACTGGTAAAAATATACAAAAAAGAAGAAAAGATTTTCTACAGATGAAAATCTAAATGGTTTGGGCAATGATCGCCAATACATCTGTTTTGTAGCTACCCACCCCCATGTATGTATGATGTATGATAGTCACTTCTGTTTCTCATTAGGATTGTACTTTGATGTCAAAGAACAAGCACAATCTTTGCTTCTGCTCTTCATATAAAGATTCTATAATATTAGCAACTGGAGAAAACCAGTTACTGTGATGATGACTGTAGTATTCATCAAAATAATTCCCTCTCTATCAATTCATTAAAATTTGCCTTGATTTTCCCCAGTTCTCTAAATTTTCTGGACCTTGACCAAGATCTGTTGTTTTCTTTCTCTTCTTAATGATATTAATTCAATTAAAATGTACCATTGTTATCTAGCCTGCAGCCATAGCACTGCAGTTTCCCATCTAGGAAGCTAAGCAAGGTCAGATCTGGTTAGTGCTTGGATGGGAGACCACCTGGGAATACCAGATACTGTAGGCTTGGGAGAATGACCTGGCAGCTCACTTTCAAAAAGTAAACAGCCATTGAAAACCCCATGAATAGCAGAGAAGCATGACAATAGTGTTTTGTTTGTTGTATAAGGGTTCCTATGAATCGGATACCAACTCCATGGCACCTAACTACAACATTGTTATCTAACAACATAAGAACTTATTGAGAGATTAAAGGAATACTGTAATAAATTTGCAATAGTTGGCATAGTACAAACCAGGTTTAAATGTTCTGTTAAAGTATATCTGATCTACCATAAACTGCACATTAAAAGTGTAGAATTTGGGAAGTTTTAATGTGTACTTGTGAAATAGTCATCATAATTGAAATAATGAATATAAACATCACTCCAACAAGTTTTCTTGTGCCCCTTTGTAATGCCTCTCTCTTTATTCCCCTTTCCTTAACAACTACTAGTCTGCTTTGTTATGTACGTGAGTCTACATTTTTGTAGAATTTTATGTAAATGAAATTATACATGCAGTAGTATATTATTTATATCTAGAATCTCTTCTCAGAATATTCTTTTAAAATTAATCTGTGGAATAGCAAGTATTCAATTCATTCTTTTTTATGGCTGAGCAGAATCTATTGCATTATTACATCAGAAGGTATTTATATGTTATCCTGCTGATGGACCATTGTGTTTTATTTTCCAGTTCTTGGCTATCACAAATAAAGCTTATATAAACATTTATGCATGGGTCTCTGTGTAACCACATGCTTATAATACCAAGAAGTAGAATGTTGGGTCTTATGGTACATTTCTATTTAATCTTTTAGGAAACTGCTGAATTGTTTTCCAGAATGCATGTTCCTTTTGCATTCTGAATATTATTACCTAAGAGACACAGTTTCTCCATATCTTAAGTAATAAGTGTTATGGTCACGTGTTTTAGTTTTAGCCATTTTCATGGATGTGCAGTAATATCTCCTCACAGTTTTAGTTTGCATTTTCTCATAATTGATATTGAGAATACTCTCCAGTGCTTATTTCCTGTGTATATATCTTCTTTTGTATGGATTGTCTGCTTTCTTATTAAGTTTTGAGAATGCATTATATATTCTGGATACACATCTATTATCAGATATGTAATTTACAGATACTACCTCCAAGTCTAAAACTGCATTTTCAATCCTTTAATAGTGGATTTGAAAAAAGGAGAAGTTATTAATTTACATGAAGCCTAATTTATCAATATTTTTGATAGATTGTATTTTTGTTATCATCTCAGACATCTTAATAATACTGGGTTTTCTAGCACACCTGTAATCCCAGCTTTTGGGAGGCTGAAGCAGGAGGATTGTGTGTTTAAGGCCAGAGGCAGCTTGTGTAATTTAGTGAGATTCCGTCTCAAAATTAGAAAAGGGGGAAAGGCTGAGGGTGCAACTCTGTGGTAGAACACTTACCTAACATATGCAAGGCTCTGGGTTAAACCCATGAGCACTGTCAGTATTGCAATTTTAAAAAGTATATACATGTACATATATACACATTGTTGGGAGGTGCCTTTGAGTGGAGTCCGACTCATAGTGACCCTCATAGGGTTTTCAATGGCTGATTATTTTGGGACTGCTTTGGGAGTGGACTGCCATGTCCTTCCCCCATTTTTGCAGTGCTGGGGATTGAACCTGGGTCCTCCAAGAGTGTGGAGCAGTGCTCTACCCACTGAGCTAAACGCCAGCCTATTTATGTACACATACATATGGTATATACAGACAGAGACATATTTAGATTTTCTGAGCCATGAAAATGTCTGTCCTTTTACTGAAATCTTTTATAAAAATTTCATGCAGCAATGTTTCATAGTTTTTCATTCAAAAAATGTTGCAATTGTTTTGTCATATTTATTTTAAATATTTCATATATACTGATTCCTTTCTAAATTGTTGTTACTATTAGGTGTTATTGAGTTGGGTCCACCTCATAGTGACCTTCATAGGGTTTCAATGGCTGATTGTTTTGGGATTGTTTTGGGAATGGATTACTATGTCTTTCTCTCATTTTTGCAGTGATGGGGATCAAACCCAGGACCTCAAAGAGCACAGAGTGGCATTCTACCTGCTGAGCTAAACCCCACCCCGTCTTTCTTAATTAAATGTTCTATAGTAAATATCAATTTCTATTGTCCATTATGAGTATAGAGAAATATAGTAAATCTTGCATATTGATTTACAATAAATATCACATATATTTTATACTAAAATTATAGTATCTATTCCCTCTGATTTGAAAACAAATATCAAAACCTTTAGTGTGGCTTTTAAGGCTTTTTGTAATATGACCTTTGCCTTTCTATTTCTTTTCTTTCATTCATTCATTCATTCATTTTCCTATTTTATCTTATTTTGTTTTTCTATTTGAGAGAGAGTCTGATCTTACTATTTAGCTCATGCTGGCCTAGAACTTGCTATGTAGCCCAAGCTGACCTCAAACCCTCCATCCTCCTGCCTCAGCCTACCCAGTGCTAGGATTACCAATATGCACCATTATGCACAATTCTCTGGTTTTTTTCAAAGTCTTAACTTTACAGAAAAGTCATCCTTGGTTTCTTTATTACAGTACTCTCTGTATTCCTTTACAGCAATTGTTAATACCTATAGTGGCCATCAATCAATCTATCTATCTGTCTATCTGATATTCCCCATTATTCTTCAGTCATCATTTGTTACCCAACTACTTATTACAGTTCAGGGAATCAAAAAACATTTGTTGAGTGGATGAATGACTGACCACAAAGGTATTAAATTCCTACTGACAAACTTCACAAAAATGCATATAAATTATTTCAAAAATTTATAAAGTTTTGTCAAAGGATAAATGATATTTTCATAAATAAGTATTCTATGTTATTGGATGGAAAATGCAAGATTTTAAAGATGGAGATTCTGTTCAAATAAACTCATAACTTTAATATAAGTACACTCAAAATCCCAAGTGGAATCTTAAAACTTAGATTTGGAAAAAGAAACTGATGAGAAATTAGTAAGGGCATTGCTAAGGCAGGGAGAGCAGTTTTGTTTGCTTTGTTAGGTATTTGAGCATATTACAGACCAATCAAAACTGAATTTAGTGGGTTTTTTTGTTTGCTTGTTTAAACTACATCTTACTACTGGGAGTGCCAGAAAATGTATCCACCTTTTAAAAGATGTTGTCTATGTTTTACATTTTAAAGTTGAATTGAATTACTGTAGCAATGTATAGTATGACTTTTGCTCAAAAGATAGTATTAATCAAATAAGTGCTAATGCCACCAAGCCACAGGCAGGAGTGTCAAAGAAAACGGTGAAAGCATGGTTATCCTTTGAGGAGTCCAAGAAATTGTGAAGTGGTATTTGAAATTTGAGAACACTGTGGAAATACAATGACAATGGAGGTATGAGTAGGCAACAGAACCTCCAATGTGACTAACAATTGTTCACACTAGTGATAAGTATGACAGGCATGGTATTGTGTGTGGTGTGCACAAGGGAAGATCTGAGAGGCCTTGCACAGCAGTAAATACTGCTTCTGCTAGAGTAATCACTTTCAACTGTAGAAGTCAAGTGGGATTTGTATTCATCTTTTGTTATTGATATATACCAAATATTACAATTTTAATAAAGTTTTTTTCCTTAATATATATATGTGTGTGTGTTTATATATATATATATATATATATATATATATATATATATATATATATATATATATATATATATATGTGTGTATATATGTATATATGTATGTGTGTGTGTGTCTCTGTGTGTGTGTGTGTGTATATATATATATATATATATATATATATATATATGGCACCTTTTGTATATAACCCAAGCAGGCCTCAAATTTGTGATCTTCCTGACTCATTTTCTGAAGTACTGGACTGCAGGCATGTGCCACCATACCTTGCAAATTTAGGTGTTTGAACACTCAAACATACCAGAAAAAGAAAATACCTTAAATCTTATCCAGTAAGAGTGATATTTCATAGCTACTATGTTTTATACATTTTCACAGTTACAAATAATGAAGTATTTGAGAAAAAAATTAAATTTTCATATCATACTTTGTACAACTGACTGAATTCCAAAATAATTATTAAGTACAAAATATTTTAAAAATTAGCCACTAATATGTTTCAACATTTTCCACCTCTTTGAATATTTGTGTATTCATGTGTGTATGTATAACATAGTAAAGATTTTATTTCAAGCAAGGCAAAAAAAGTCATGCATTATTTTATAAATGTTCTTTAGTCAAAATCCAAATAAAATAGAAGGGAAAACTTGGAGAAAAAAATTTTTTTTGCAATATAATGATGACTTACAGTATATTAGTCCTAAATACTATACATTTCATTTATGAAATCAGTGTAAAAAATAAATATCCTTATTAGAAAAAAATGAAAAGTGGACGAATGAAATAAATTTTCAAAAGTAAAAGAAAAATGCGGCTAATTAAAATATATGTATATACACACAAATATATGTTAATCAAGCTTAATGTCATATAAATGTAAAGCATTAAGACGTTAGATAGGATTTCCAGTTGTCACCTTTCGAAAGAGGGCATATTTTTAGTAATAACAACTAGTATTTGAAAACCTTCAGGTTAATAGGGCTCTCATACCCAGTGATTCAGAGGATCTGAAAAATATGTATCTGACAACATGCTAATATGCATGACAAGTCCTTAACAAGGCCCTTATATCTTTGACAAATAATTCCTCTCCTAACACTTACATAGAAAATTGTTTAGCAAAGTTATTTTCATAAAATATTGAAAACAACCAAATGACTAATAATAAGGAATTAATTAAATTGCATTATCACATATAATATGGTATATTAATAGACAATCTTTGAAATAATTCTTAGGAAGAATTTGTAATGAAAGGATAAATTCTCAGTTTATATTAATCAAAACCAAAGTACAAAATAAAATCAAGCTTTTAAAAAATGTTGCAAGACATTAGAAAAATTAAAAGAAATTAAACAATTTCTAGCTAATGTTCCATGTGAGTTTTATGAAGTTTTGTGGGGGTTTCATTATGCAAATTTATACAATAACACTTATTAATGTTATGAACGTTACAGAACCTATAAAACTTGCTTTCTTAATAAAAATATTTGCTTAGCATTCTTGCTTGTTTCTCCTTTGCTTACTTGGTGGATTGTATCGATGGTGTGTTTTTAATTTAATGTAATAAAAATGCACATGCCTTGGGGTATTTCATTTTATGATTTTCACCCATGGGGCCATTATCTCCTTCTAAAGTGTCTTCATTTAGAACAGTCAGCAAATATAGTGAGACATGCCTTCCCTGAATAAACGGCATGTGAGCATTGAGAGTAGCTACTGGGCAGAAAGGCTGACTTTGGGAGTTTTGCAGTTAGCTCTCCAAGTTCCCATTCCAACATGTGGTTCGGGACCCTTCCACAATTGGCATTTAAATAGTATGAATGCTCATTTTATGTTTGCCCAGAGGAACCAGCATGACATCATTCCCTAGTCAGAGTTTTTATGGTAAGGAGAAAGAGACATAAAAAAAAGAAGAATCTGTGATTACAATGCCTGGCTGCTTGACTGCTGGCTATGTTAATGAGCAAATGTGCCACAGAGGGCAAGCCAAGAGGACTCTCTGAACCTCGGTTTTCTCTTCTGAAAATATGTGAACATATTGATCTTTAATTTGCATAATTTTATAAAGAGTAAAATTAAAATGTTGGATGTACCAGCTTCCTATTATGTTTTATTATAGTATGTCTTACCATATGACATATTTCTGCAAACCTGAAACTGCATGAAACTATGTGTTTTTCTAGCAATGACAGAGTAAGGTGCTGAGATCTGGCAACATACTAAATATGCATGTGTGGATTCATGGGACTGTTTTCCTCGGCAGCACATGAAAAATGTCTCATGACTTTAAAGCCATTTGTAGATGTCATTAAAAGAAACCATGCTTTTACTTTAAAGTTTAATAGATCTCCTGCGACTCTTCTCAATTTACTATCATGTTAGTAGTTTAGACATTCCTATATATGTTTGCTAAATAAATTTGAGAATGCCATAAAACAGCATCACCACAGGCAGGACCTCTGACTGATATTTCCATTGTGCCTATGTTCTCTTATTTAACTCAATAGCTTTTGGTTTAAATGTTGTTAGTTTTTATTGATGTAAAATAAGATTTTTAAAATATGGTGAAAGGCTATCAGAAAAAAGTTCCATATATATATATACATAATATATATATATATATATATATATATATATATATATATATATATACATATATAGCATTGCCTGCAGGTGTACCACCATGTGTCCAATCCTGTCAGATCTCGGAAGTTAGGCAGGGTCAGACCTGGTTAGTACTTGGATGGGAGACCACCTGGGAACACCAGATGCTGTAGGCTTGGGAGAAAGTTCTGGTAATCCATTCCCAAAAAACAATCAGCCATTGAAAACCCTATGAATAGCAGACAAGGACTAACACGACTGTTTTGCCTATTGTATATAGGGCTATGAGTAAGACACCAACTCATATCATATTACATTATATGTAATTATATATTATATACATATATACACACATTGTTGTTAGGTGCCATGGAGTCAGGTCCGACTTAGAGTAACCCTCATAGGGTTTTCAATGCCTAATTGTTTTAGAATTGCTTCAGGAGTGGATTGCTACATGCTTCTCCCATTTTTGCAGTGCTGAGGATCTAACTGAGGGCCTCAGAGACTGCAGAGTGTCACTCTACCAACTGAGATAAACCCCAGCTCATTATCTATCTATCTATCTGCCTGCCTGCCTGCCTGCCTGCCTGTTTAGACTTTCAATGGAATAGTTTGGCATAAGTTTAGCATAAGACTTCAGCAAAATACAGATAAGTTTCTTCTACATATTCCAACGGGCTGGGATTTAGCTCAGTTGGTAGAGCGCTGTGCTGCGGTCTCTGAGATCCCAAGTTCAATTCCCGGCACCGCAAAAATGGGAGAAGGACCTGGCAACCCACACCCATGGCAATCCCGAAACAGTCAGCCATTGAAAACCCTATGAGGGTCGCTCTGAGTCAGACACGGACTCGACGGCACCTAACAACAACAATTTCTGATACAGTGGATTATAGGAAATTTTGGGGGTCTGGGATTTAGTTCAGTTGGTAGAGCGCTGTGCTGCAGTCTCTGAGGACCCGAGTTCAATTCCCAGCACCACAAAAGTGGGAGAAGGACCTTGTGGGAGAAGGACCTGGCAATCCACTCCCAAAGCAATCCCGAAACAGCCACTGAAAACCCTATGAGGGTTGCTATGAGTCGGATACCGACTCGACGGCATCTAACAACAACAACAACAACATATTCCAACTATTGTCTGTTCTGGGTTAAACAGTCAGCATAGAACTACAAAAGAATAAAACCACTCATAGACCATAGACCATCAAAATAAATTCCCTTGATGTTCACAAATCCAAGCTTGTTTGATATCAAATGCTTATACTGTTTATCTTGCAGTTAGAATGCATGTTAAAATGATAGCCAATCAGAGAATGAAACCTGAAATGGAGAGCTACAATATCAGGGGTATCCCCTAGAAGTGGGAAATAAAATGTTTATGTGTTTATTGATGAGAAGCAATGAAGGTCAGACTTTTGGAGCCCATTACTCTCCAAAGATCACTTTCATTCATTTACTCATTGATTCATGCACAATGCTTAGTTTAGCCCTTTCCAAGACAGACACTGTGTGGTGGTACAGTCTTAGTGACATAAGGAATTAATTATCTCTTCTAAAAGACACTGCCTTTGTTTACTTACACTTGTGCCTAATGACACTAAATTTTCTGTGAGATGAATTTGTGCTGATCATACTCACAATTTTATCCACTTGGATGAATGAGAAAGAGACAAGACTATGTTATAAAGAATGTAAGAAATCATTTTTTTATAATTTTTCCACCTAAGGCTTATATATATGTATATATGTACATATATATTTGTATGTATACAATATTAATGATATTTATTGCAAATATTAGTAAAGTGGTTTGTACTTTCTATCAGCCAACGACGGAGCCTGTCTACTTTGAGTAAAGCTGTCATGAGGAACAGTTTTCATGATCTTGGCTCATTTACTATTGCTAAGGGGTACCCTCAATCTCCCTGTGCTCACACTCATCTGAAAGACGTGTTTGATTCAGATCTAGCTCATAAACCACAACAGCTTTAAAAGGTACTCAGAATTGCTAAGATTGAGAACAGCCTGGTGCATGAAACAAGGGTTTTTCTTTGAAAGAGGTAGATAGTCACTCTCCTCTAGGGGCATATTTTGGGAGATTTATTCTGTGGTCCAAAGGTCCTGAGTGGGAAGGGGATTTTGAAAGACAAGCCCACCCTGTTATATTTTACAAAGTAGAACTAGTTTTCTTCATTGTTCGTTTTTAAATCTTCCCTCGTTTTCCTCAAGGTTATTTAGTTTAAAAGAGTATGCTCCAAATGTTGTGGATTCACATTCTGATGACAGGAAGATAATGAATAGAAGGAAAGAATAAATGACTAGCAGGGCTGCCAGCTGACATCCACGTCACCTACAAGTGAATCTAACCTAGTCCCTTCTATTTCCTCAAAGCTTTGAATCATTGAAAGGAAAACAGGGTCTCCATCTAAATTTTAGCTACCATTGTGTTTCTGATGTAGGCAAAAGCAATTACTAAGTCACATTCCTTTTATTTTTACTCTTCCTCACAATTTTTACAGCTAATATGAACCACCAAACCACCACTAATTGAAAATTGATTTTCAAATCAATTAAACAGCCAGTTCAGTTGAGAAGAACACACAGAGAACTTTCACCAACTGCCCCTGTCCCCAGTGGAGGTCTCTGTTTAATTTCTCTTGCTGTGGCTTAAGTACTAATTCACAGCTCTCTTGCAATCTGAAGACAAAACTGCAAGTTTAGCTGTCAAACATAGAGGTACAATTTTGCTATGAAGACTCTAATTCCACAGTTACCACAAGTCAAATGTTATGCCTTTGGAAGTATAATGTGAGCATAATTTATTTATAATATGACCAAATGAAGATATTTAACTACAACCTACCTTGTTCACTTCTAACACCATGAATTTAGTGATTCTTAAGTGTTAGATGAAATGTTTCACCTACTAACCTTACTGTGGAGGGGCTTTACTCTCTAATTAAAAAGATATGAAAAATGAAAGAAATAATATAACTAGGGCTCAAATGTGGAAGAGTGTCTCTCCCAATATACCAAGCTGTTGTTGTTAGGTGCCGTCTAGGTGGTATCCTACTCATAGTGACCCCGCATACAACAGGCAAAACACTATTGTCAGTACGTCTCTATTGTTCATGGGGTTTTCAATGGTGGATTGATTTTTGGGAGTGGGTTGCTGGGTACATCTCTCAAGCCTACAGCACCTGATGTTCCCAGGCAGTCTCTCATCCAAATATTAACCAGTCCTGACGCTGCTTAGCTTCCAAGATCTGATGGGATTGGATGCCACAGGGCTATGGCTGCATTCATATACAAAGCTAGAACTTCTAATTGTAATATTTTGTTCAGGACTTACTATACAGTTTTATGTGTGTTATCTCACTTAATTTCACATAAACCCTACAATGTAGTTAAAATTATTTCCTATTATTTTCTAGATAACAAATTTGAGGTTTAGAGAAGGAAATGAATATCCTTAAGGTCATTCAGTTAGTAAAGGATAGAGCCAGATTTCTTAGACAATCTCTGACCCTGTGTCCTTCATTCTCATTCATTGGCATCCCCTGTACCATCACCACTACTTTGTACTTGAAAATCAAATTCACATAGATAGTTAATAATAATAGGATCCTTCACATGTTTGTCAGTTTGTTGTACAGTGGGGGCTTGAATGTTGCTAGCTCTGCCACCTGTATCTCAGATACCAGCAGGGTCACCCATGGTGGACAGGTTTCAGCTGAGCTTCCAGGCTAAGACTGACTAGGGAGGAGGACCCGGTGACCCACTCCCAAAACAACTAGCCATTGAAAAAACTATGAATAGCAGAGAAACACTGTCAGATATAGTGCTGGAAAATGAGCCTTTCAGGGCAGAAGGCACTCAAAAGACTACTGGGGAAGAGTTGCCTCCTCAAAGTGGAGTCTACCTTGATGACAGAAATGGAATAAAGCCCTAGGGACCTTCATATGCTGATGTGGCATGACTCAACCTGAGGAGGAACAACTGTAAACAACCATTAATAACTGGAACATAGAATGCACAAACTATGAACCCAGGAAAATTAGAAATCATTATCAAAGAAATAGAGCACATAAACATTGACATTTTAGGCATCTGTTAGCTAAAATGGACCATCATGGACTCTCATGAGTCAGATAATCATATGGTCTACTCTGCTGGGAATGAAAAATGAAGGAGAAATGGGGGTTGCATTCATCATCAAAAAAGACATCTCAAGATCTGTCATGCAATACAATGATGTCAGTGATAGAATATCCATAGGCCTACAAGGAAGGCCAGTTAATATGACTATTATTCACATTTATGACCCCATCAATAAGGCCCCAAATGAAGATGGGGAAGATTTCTACCAGCTTCTGCAATCTGAAATTGAACATGCAATAAGGACATACTGATAATTACTGGTGACTGGAATGCAAAAGTTGGAAACAAAGAATAAGGTTCAGTAGTTGGAAAATATGGCCCTGACATCAGAAATGATGCTGGAGATTGCATGGTAGAAATTTGACAGATCAATGACCTTCTCATAGCAAATAAATTTTTTCACCAACATAGATGGTAACTATATACATGGACTTCCTCTGATGGAACATACAGGAACCAAATTGACTACATTTGTAGAAAAAAATGACGGAAAAGTTCCATATCAAATGTCAGAACAAGACCAGGTGCTGATTGTGGATCAGGCTTCTCATATGCAAGTTCAAACTGAAGCTGAAGAAAATTAGAACAAGTGTACGAGAGCCAAGGTATGATCTTGAGTATATCCCACTTTAGTTCAGAGACAACCTCAAGAACAGTTTTAATGCATTAGACACAAATGATAGAAGACTAGACAAGTTGTGGCATGACATCAAAGATATTATTCATGAGGAAAGCAAAATGTTATTAAAAAGAAAAGAAAAAAAGAAAAGACCAAATTACACATCAAAAGAAACCCTGAAACTTGCCCTTGAACATCGAGCAGCTAAAGTAAAAGGAAGACATGATAAAGTTAAGGAACTTAATGGAAGATTTCAAAAGGCAACTTGAGAAGATAAGATCAAATATTTTAATGACATGTGCAAAGAGCTGGAGGCAGAAAACCAAAAGGGAAGGACATGCTCTGTTTTGTCCAAGCTTAGGGATTTGAAGAAAAAAATCAAGCCTCAAGTGGCAATAGTGAAAGATTCTACAGGGAAAACATTAAGTGATGGAGGAAACATCAAAAGAAGATGGAGGGAGTACACAGAGTAATTATACAAAAAAGAATTGGTCAATGACCAACCATTTCAACAGGTGGCATATGATGAGGAACCTATGGTATTGAAAGACAAAGTAGAAGCTGCCTTGAAGGAATCCGTGAAACAAAGCTCCAGGAGTTTATGGAATACCAATGGAGATGTTTTAACAAACAGATGCAGTACTGGAGGTGCTAACATGTTTATGCCAAAAGATCTGGAAAACAGATACGTGGCCAAGTGACCAGAAGAGATCTATATTTGTGCCTATTCCCAAGAAAGGAGATCCAGTTGAATGTGGAAATTATCAGACACTATCATTAGCATCACATGAAAGCAAAATTTTACTAAAGATAATTCCAAAGCAACTACAGCAGTATATAGACAGGGAACTGCTGGAAAATCAAGCTGGATTCATAAGAGGACAGGGAACCAGGGACATCATTGCTGAAGTCAGATGGATATTAGCCCAAAGCAGAGAATATCAGAAAGGTGTCTGTTTTATCAATTGTGCAAGGGCATTTGACCATGTGAATCATAACAAAGTATGAATAACCCTGCAAATAGTGGGAATAAGAGAGAACTTAATTGTACTCATCAGGAATCTGTACATAGATGAGGAGGCAATTGTTCAAATAGAGCAAGGAAACACTGTTCTGTTTAAAACTGAGAAACATGTGCTTCAGGTCTGTATCCTTTCACCATGGCTCTTCAATTTATATGCTGAGCAAATAATCCAAGAAGCTGGACTTTATGAAGAAGAATGTAGCATCAGGATTAGAGGAAGACTCATTAACAACCTGAGTTATGCAGATAACACAACTCTACTTGCTGAAAGTGAAGATTTGGATCATTTACTGATGTAGATCAAAGAACACAGCCACTAGTATGCATTGCAACTCAACATAAAAAAAATTCCTTACAACTGGGTCAGTATGGGACTTCATGATGAGTGGAGAAAAGATTGAGGTTGTCCATGATGTTGCTTTACTTTTTTCTACAATCAACACCTGTGGATGCAGCAGTCAAGAAACTAAAAGATGCATTGCTTTGGGAAAAGCCATGGCAAAGGATCTCTATAAAGTATTGAAAAGTAAAGATATTACATTGAAGACAAAGGTGTGCCTGACTCATGCCTTGGTATCTTCAGTTGTATCATATGATTGTGAAAGCTGGGCTTTAAACAGGGGAGACAGGAAAAGAATTGATGCTTTTGAATTATGGTGTTGAAGATGAATATTGAATATACCATGGACTTCCAGAAGAACCAACATATCTAACCTAGAAGAAATGCAACCAGAGTGCTCCTTGGAAGCAAGGATGGCTAGACTGTGTCTCACTTATTTTGGACATGTAGTCAGGAGGGACCAATCCCTGGAAAAGAACATCATGTTTGGGAGAGTGGCAGGTTGACACAAAAGAAGGAAAACCCTCCACCAAATGGATTGACACATTATCTGCAACAATGGGCTTACACATAAATAAGATCATGTGTTTAGCACAGAATTGAGGAGTGTTTTGTTCTGCTCTACATACGGTCACTATGAGTCAGATTCAACTCAACAGCACCTAACAACAACAACTACAATAATAGTATGGTTATATAAACATTGAGAAGCAATAAGAAGGTTAAGGGATGACAGTGCAGGTGTATAGTCATTTAGCTTTCAGGAAGACCCAGGAAAGTGAATCAAATTCCCCAGATCACTAAGATTCCTCTCTGATAGGAGGGAAAGACATACAATTAAAGAGGTGACCAAAAAAGGTCCTGAGTTCTATCCTGTTTCTTCCTTTTCTTTATTTGAGGGTTGTTGAAGACATTTAGTGTGATGTAGCAGAGAGGAGTTAAGTAGACTCTGCCCACTCCATGTGCTTCCAGAACAAAAAGAGTTTTTCCTCTTTGGCCCAGACTTTCTATGTGTATCAATGAAGTAGAGGAAGATTTATTTTTCTTTAAAATAATCCCAGACACTTGGTGTCTTTGGTACTACTCTTACATTAGGGAGATTAAAAAAACAAAATAGAACCCTAAAGCAGTCTATTAGTACATGTCTCTTAAACTAGCCAGGTGGTATGATATCTGAGACTTTAGATTGGCCATATAAGCTATAAAGGCAGAAAGCTGACAGCTGCCAGTAGTACCAGGATGATCTGAAACTGTCAGATTAACTGATAATTTTAGACAATCTCTTATAAAATTTTCTAATACACTTAAAAATGGATCTTATCCTTCCCCCCACTGGCTACAACAACATCTAATACAACATGTAGAAGTCATGAATAATCTCCCTCAAGCACACATTTCCCTTGATGTATACCTAATAGTTTGTGATAAAATAGAATGTAATGGAGGGGAGAAGGTTTTTCTTATTTTGGTCAAATATATCAGGGAAATTAGTTTTTGCTCAAGTGTTTAAAAGGACTGAGAATCAATCTATTGGAGAGAAACAGTAACATTAGGAGATTTATTATTGTTGTTTTATACATTACATGCCTGTGACTTTGATAATGCTAACTTGTGAAAGATTACATTCCCCTACCATGAGCCTAGCCAGTTTCCTCAGGTTTAGATGTGAAAGAACACAAATCTGTAATTAAATTTTGCTATAATTTCTTCTTTCTAAGCATTATTACAGATTGTTAATGAAAATATTCACTTAAGCAGTATGCAGTAGCACACCTGTAATCCCAGTGATTCAGGAGGCAGAGGCAGGAGGATCTCAAGCTGGAGACCAGAGGCAATCAACATAATTTAGTGAGACCCTGTCTTAAAAAGTATAAAAATGGGCTGGTTTTACAGCTCAGTGGTCCTGCACTTGCAAAGTATGCAAGCACAAGGCCCTGGGTTCAACCCCCAGTACGAAAAAAAAAAATTTTTCACTTGAAAGAGTAGTTACATGAAACTGCCTCATGGCTTGAATTGGAAGAGATCCCTTTGAATTCTTGTCAGAGATTGTCTGTCTAGTAGACCTTAAATACTCATGTGAGTGCCAAGAAATCTACTGGGCCAGCAGTTTGGTTCTGTGGATATTTAAGGTTGAGGACGCAATTCAAAGAATCTATTTAGGTGCATCTTAGTGTATACAAAGGCTTTACCCTGAATCAAAGCCTTAAAAACCAAAGACAACACAGTAACCTCTTGATGCTAAAATAATGAAAGAAATTTATTCCAATGTGCTAGAAATTTAAAACAATAAAAATTTTATTAAGATCTGCATATGCCTTAGATACAATCAAATGGTTTCAGAACATTCACTAAAACTCTCAATATTTCAATGACAGAGAGAGAGAATATTGCTGACTTTACCATGCAATACTCAATAAATTGAGGCTCAGAAAGTTGTTAACTAATGCAAAGTCAGGCAGCACTAAATATCAAGATTAAATCCAGATATCACTGCTCAAGAGATCACAGTCTTAAACAATACACTGATTTGAGTTTTGAGTCTATTTTCCTCTTTAGTGGAAAAGGTATAGAAGAAAACAATTTTCTTTTGGTTTTAAGATCATCTCCCTAATTCAGTTAAAGGATACTCAAGTTAGGGACAGTGTGGCATGCTTCTAATCCAAGGAACCAGAGGGTGCTGAGGTAGGAGAATCACAAGTTCCAGGACAGAGTCAGCCTGTGTAATTTATGGAGACCCTGTTTCAAAATCGGAAATAAATAAATAAATAAATAAATAAATAAATAAATAAATGGGCTAGGTGAGCAGATCAGTGGAGAGCACTTACAAAGTATGTGTGAGTCCTGGGTTCAAACCAAGTACTGCAAACAAATAAATAAACAAAAAAATGCTTGAAAATTATCTATAATCAAAGGGATGTGTTGAAATTAAATCAATATTACAGCAAAAAATGGTTACCAGTTATTATTTCTGAATTATATTCCAAGGAGTTTATTTATAAAGTACCAAAGAATTATGTTAAGATATAGATTACCCTGAGAGAGAAAGTAGAGGCCAGTGCATTTTCACACTCTTAAATGCACTTTCTCCAGGCAAATTAAAGTCATATGTATAGAGCAACTGAATAAGACATCTATTTACTAGGTATATAATGTCAGGAAAATTGCTTAACCTTTCTAAACTTATTTCCTTATCTGCATATACACACACAGATTTCCTATTCTACCATATAACTGTGTTGTGAGGCTGCAGAAATGACAGAGAAAGGAAGTCCTGCTGCCAGCAATGATAGAATAAGCACTTTGGGCCCATTCACCCACAAAAAACAACCAGAAAATTTGAATTAAAAAAAAAAACCCGAACAAAAACATCTGAGCACTAATGAGACACTGAAGAATGACTGGATGAAGATACTGGGTAGAGTTAAGGAAACCCAGAGAAGTAAGCGTAACACTTGAGGCTACCTTTCCTCAGAGGCAAATGCAAATTCTAGAAGAAGTAGCTGAGCAACTAGGAAGTTGAACCAGGTTTTGGACAGATCTATGAGGATAAGGGGATAAAAAAATGGAGGTCAGGGCCACATGACTTTGGATTAAGAACCCTAAATTTATGTATCAAGTGTAAAGATAAGCTAAAACAAGACTGTAGGAACTGAAGTTCAGATTGGATACAGGAACTCAGGGATTGGCAATGCACCAAAGGCAGAAGAGGGGTTTCTTAAGTGCTGGATACACGAATTCTTGGTTCAGGAGGTGTTTGCAAAAGTTATTGACTCCATGATAATTCACTGACCTATTCATTTATGATTTGTATGCTTTTCTCTACTGGTTTTATAGCTCACTAAAACATGTTTAAAATTATTTATTTATTATTTTGCAGTGATGAGGATCGAACCCAGGGTCTTGCACATGCCAGGCAAGCACTCTACCCCTGTGTTATACTCTCAGCCCAAATATTTATTTTTAAGGCAACCCTCTCTACACAGCATTTATTCAATATTCTCTGGTGTGTTAGAAACTTATTTATTCTTTCTATAGTATTTTCAGAATTTTTTTCAGCAGTATATGTCTCATACATATATCTGCAATTCCAAAATTTTAAATAAAATCAAACAATAAATGAAATAATTATCAGAATATATCCCCAAAATCCAGGATTATTTAATAGTGGGTTAAGGGTTCCATTTCCTTTCTAGTGTATTCGTAAATGTGCATACCATTTACTGCTACTGAAATAGAAGGCAGAGAATTGAAAATTGTATACATTGCTGCCAGGGAGACAGGAGAGGGGAAAAGAGAAGAAGAAGCGGGAGGAGGAAAAAGAAGAGGAAGAGAAGGAAGAGAGGAAGAAGGGGAGGGAGGACAAGGAGGAGGGTGAGAAGGAGGAGGAGGAAGTGGAAGAGGAGTAGGAAAATGGAAGGGAAAAAGAAATAAGTTAGAGGAAAGGGGAGGGGAGATTAAGAGAGAGGAGAAGAGAGGGAAAGAGAGAAAAGAAAATTCATGAAAAACAGATTCCCAAAGTCCTAAAACTACTCTGTTTCCAGGAAAGTGTCCAGGCTGCTAACATCTCCATTCCCATAGACTTCTCCATGGCTGGCTTTCTGCTGGAAGAATACACCTTGTGTTTGCACATAGTCTTTCAGGAAGCGTATTGAGCACAATCCATTAAGGTGAAAGCCTGTTGTCAAGGATCCTCGAACACTACAATATCATAAATTTATTTTTCTTTTAGAAAAATGTCCATATCTCTGATGCTTACAGAGTCATACACCAAAGAGACAATGTGTGCTAAATTGATATTGTCCTTATTTTTTTCAGTCCATAACTCTGTGCTTTTAGAGGTGGCATTCTTAAATGTATTGAACATGATATGGAATCCAGGCAAAATTAAGTTCAAATACTGGTTCTGGCAGATATCCCACTTTGAGATATCAGGGAAGACACATCACTGAGCCTTAAATTTCCAATCTGCTAAACAGGCATAACAACACTGACTTCTGTATGTTAGTATTAATGCATGAGGAGCATATTCTAAGGGTCTTGGAACATGAACAATCTAAGCAAATGCAATCCCCCTCTGCTTTATTTATTTGTGCAAGATTATGTGTTTATTAGAGGCTATGCTGCAATATTCCAAAGCAACCAGTTGACCAGGTCAACACAGCTTTTAAATTACACTTACAACAGTCTTTATGTTACATTTTGGATCACATAGAATACCTGGTATTAGTCAGACTTTTCACTTCTGTTGCAAAATACCTGAGAAAACAAGTTAAGGAAGGATTGATTTTGTTTCATAGTTTACGAGGTTTTAGTTCATTGCTGTGAGGTGGGTGTGGCAGACCAGAGCAGCTCACATCCTGGAAGCCAAGAAGCAGAGAGAGAGAATGTCTGCATACACCATGGCTAGGTTTCTTTTTTGTGTTTTATTCCACCCAGGCCTTCAGCCTATGGAATGTACCCCTCCCATCCCAGTGTGTCTTCCTCCCTTAGTTATTCCTCTCTGGAAATACCCTCACATGCATACCCAGAGGTGTGATTTACTAATCTCCTAGGTGCTTCTCCGTCCAAAGAAGTTGACAATGAACACTGAACATCATATGTGGCCTACTGGAATGAGGATTAGATGGACTGCATAGGAATCAACATGATTCGAAATGTTTCCCTCAGCTGGACGCATCTTTAGACAGGCTTCTTCCTGACTAATCCCCTAACCTCTCCCTTCTCTTTATAAAATTTGCAACTGTAAACCTTTTATCTATTCCTTTGAGATGCAGACTTTTCTGAAAAGTTTTTGCCAGTTTTATAATCCAGGAATATCTTTTTCAAGGACCTTGGAACCACCTTTTGGAAATGTAATCATTAAGAAATATGGTATTTCTATCTCCCACTTTCTTGTTCCAAGTTGTAAACCTACCTCCTATCATGATGCAGAGAAACTTGACTTTTCCTATAGCAAAATAACCAATTAGCAAACATATATTGTCTTTGATCCCCATACAAAGCTAGATATTCACACTGCTTTTGTGCTTTCCTTTCTATTGCTGGCAATGGAATCAGAATAAATTCAACTTCTAAAGCCCAGCATCATAGCACATGCCTGCAATCCCAGAGACTCAGGAGGCTGAGAAAGGACAATTGCTAGATTAAGGCCAGAGGCAGACTGTGTAACTAAACAAGACCCTGACTCACAATAAAAAATAAAAAAGTGGCTCTAGGTAGAGATCAGTGGTAGAGCACTTGCCCAGCTTGTGTGAGGCCATGGGTTCAACCCCTCAGTACAGCAAATAAATAAATTAAACAAAACAAAATAAATTTCTGTCTGCTCAGTTTGCCCAGGATGACTTTTTATTTAACAAGGGTGTAAATACATATGGTCTGCAGCCATAGCACCCTGGTATCTGATCTCACCTGATCTCAGAAGCTAAGCAGGGTCAGCCTGGTTAGCCTTTGGATGAGAGACCAAGTGGAAATAGCAAATGCTGCGGGACAGAGAGAAGGACCTGGAAGCCCACTCCTGAAACAATCTGCTGTTGAAACCCCTATGAATAAAAGAGAAGTACTGATATAGTGCCGGGCATGACACAGTGTCGGGGGGTGTTTCATCTGTTGTACACAGGGTCGCTTTTTGAGTCAGACCCTAGTCAGAGGCACCTAACAACAACAATAAATACATATGTGTAAATTGGTTCTAGTCATGATGAGTGCACCCCTGTAGTAATTTATTTAAATATTATTTTTGTTAAGTGCACTTGAATCTGGTCTGACTCATAATCACCCTCATAGGACATACCTGTTAATTTATCAGAGTTCCTGGAACAGAAAGACTATAAAGTGCATTATTGAAGAAAGAATACAAGATGTAAATCAATCAATAAGGCATTGATTCAATGTATTATTGAGTTGATGAATGAATCAAGAAACTAAATAAAATCAGAGAATTTGCATAGTGTAAAACTTCCCCATTGTGAAGCAGGATCTCCCCCCTCCCTTCCTCTTTCTGTCTCCTTCTCTCTCTCTGTTTCTCTGACTCTCTCTCACTTCTCCTTTGCCACTCTTCTTATTCACTTTCCATCCAATTATTTCCAAGGTTACATGTAAAGAGAATTTTAAAGTAAGTAAGTCCACTAACAAACTATCCAAGTGAAACAGATATTTTCAATAAATGTTAGTAACAGAACTTCCCGTTTATGACTCAATGCGTAGAGTACTGCAGTCTCTGAGGCCCCAAATTCAATTCCCAGCACCGCAAAAATGGGAGAAGGGCCTGGCAATCCACTCCCAAGGCAATCCCGAAGCACTCAGCCATTGAAAACCCTATGAGGGTCGCTATGAGTCAGATACCAACTCGATGGCACCTAACAACAACAACAACACATTTAGTACCATAAGCAAGACCTACTCTACTGTTTTTGACAGTAAGGTAAATATTCTTTCCCTTTTCATTGAATCATTTCTTATGAATGTGCTGATCTTCATCCCAAAGAAGAGTTCCGTTCTGCTAAGTATATATATCATCAGCCATCTCTGATATGCCTGTTTACTCAATTGCTTTCAGCTGTAATACTGCCATCGCTATCTTCCAACACACTTTTCTCCCTAGGAAGCCACATATTAATAATTAGTGACTTATATCTGTTCCATTTGTCACATCAGATTCATTGTTTTCATAACAGGAATCCACCAAGCTGTGCAAGAATCAGTCTTTAATTTTTTTTTTAATATGAATCAGTTAAATACTTCAGTAGCAGGCAGGGCTGCATCTAATATCTGTGAGATGTTGTTGCTTTTTTAAAGAGAGAGATAGAAATCAATGCCTGTTTGTTCAATAACAGGGCAAAAGAGAAGAGAACACGTTTGCAAACAGCAGGTGAGGCTTTCAATTTGGAAAGCAATCAGAGCATCAATTGTCTGCCTTCAAGGGCAGAGCTCCTACATATATACCAATAAAGGGGAGGGGACCCAAATGCAGCTCTTCTTCATTTTAGGATTTACACATTTAAAAAGATATTCCTGACACTCCTACTTATATTCTCAGTCTGAATCATTTTGTAGTGGGACCCAATTTTCATCTTAGCAGTCTACGTAGCCTTATTGGTTGCTTTTGAAAATATATTAAGACAAACTTTCAAGTTGGCTTTATGACAAAGAATGAAAAATTAAAAATATGGGCATATGTTGGCCATAAAACAAACAAACCAGGTGCTATGGAACACACCTGGAACCCCAAAGAATCAAGAGGCTGAGGCAGAAGAATCATGAGTTCTAGGCCAGAGGAAGCCTATATAGAATGCTAAGAATTACATAACTTTCCAAATATACTAAAAATAAGGTTTCCTGTTAAAGTAATGCACATGAAAGCAAAAGCAGGCTAAATTGTATTTAGCATTGTATTGACTTTTCATTGGACACACATGAATCACATAAGCACCATGGGAGCCATGAGTTTACCTCTTGAAGGGAAGGTGGGGTCCTGCTGTGCTTTCTCAAATTTTTCATAAATATAGGAAACTATATGGTTGCATGTTGAATAAATGTGTGAACTTGAACTAAACATTGATCTCCTTCCTGCAGCCACATGAGAACATTATTTTCAACACTATTTGCCAAAGGCAGCTTCTGATTTCTTTCTTCTGTTTAAAACAGGCAACCTTAGGATTTGAATACAAGCTCTGACAGTGATTCCTATTTTTTTCTGCATTCTGGACAGCATCTAAGCACAGCATATACCACTTGTTCATGTCTACTAAATATTTGTTAGTGAGAGTTATTCTGAGTTATTCTGAAATCCATTCTTCTATTTCTTACATGTACTTACAGTATTATACAGATATATAGGTAGTGAGTACTTTTAAATATGAATGAGACATAAATATTCTGTCTGGCATGTTAACATAACAGAAGTGCATAAGTCTTTCTTCTTATGATGTAAATTCAATGCAAAGAGAATAGAATAGAAAGGGGAATTTCAAGAGTTTTTGATAGCGTATATATTGTGTCTGTGGAGGATTCTGGCAAGAAGCAGAAGGCACAATAGAATGTGGGTAATTGAAAAGACTTAACAAATGAAAAACTTATGAAGATGTGTGGGAAGTGAAGAAAAACTGACAAGAATTGGGTATCGCCATGGGGAGGAGGGATTTAGCTCAGTTGGTAGAGCACTGCGCTGCAGTCTCTGAGGTCCCGAGTTCAATTCCCAGCACCACAAAAAATGGGAGAAGGACCTGGCCATCCACTCCCAAGGCAATCCCGAAACAGTCAGCCATTGAAAACCCTATGAGGGTCACTATGAGTCAGATACTGACTCAACGGCACCTAACAACAACAACAACAACATGGGGATCAAGGGGGAAGAGAGAAGCTGGACTTGAATGGTCAAGAGGAGGGAGGGATTACTGGACAGAATGACTAAGTGACAGCATTGTGGCTTTCAGAAGGGAGAGACAGCCAACTTCCAGTACCTAGCAAGGAGGAAACCCTGAAACTTAGGCCCTGTCCTCACTCTTTTGCTTTCCTGGAAAGCCTACTGTAGTTTTCCTTTGACGAAACACTCTAGGAATGCTAGGAGAAGGAAGATCATAGATGCTGGACATACAGATGAGCCTCCTTGGACCAGAGCATGATGCAGAAGGTTGGGTCTGGAGGAGTAGATAAAATCTCCCAGGCAACCCACACTTTGCCATTTATCATACACTTCTATCTTTTGTCTAGATGGAAGTACCCAAAGCCTCATAATTTATTCTATCATTACACAATTGTGTCATGTATTCAACTGAAATGCAAAAGGTTCTTTTCATCAATATTACCTTTTGAGTAACTTAAGAGGGAATAAAAAGGAAATAAAAATATTAACCTAAAACAAAACTGTAATAGTTGTTACTTCTATTTGCTCTATATTTGTTCCTGTGGCTTAATTCAGTAGCCATGTTTCTTTCTCCAACCACTTATTCCATGTCTTCCTCTGTTCTGACAGCATCTCTGTTGTGTGGCTCTTTGCATGGTAAATGACCCAAGGTTTTAATACTGTGAAGTCTAAGTCCTTGGATATAGGAATCCAGATTGCTGTGATGTCCACTGCTCAAAGCTAATGGGTAGCCCATTGTTTCCCTCTGTGGGTGCACAGCCACATGCATGTGCACACCCTTCTTTGCACTCATTGCACAGAAGCAAACCAAATTCTTCTAGGGACACAAACCAGTCCCTGAGCTCGTGTAGCTCTCTTATTTGAAGAATCCAAAATGGCCAGGAAAGAGGCTGTAGTTCCCAATTAACAGACAAAAAATACAAGTCTATTATCCTTTTACTCATTATATAAATTTTATCCACTAATTAATGAAAATTATCAGAGATGCAGCCTTACCACTGTGGTATCCCATCCCATCAGATCTCAGAAGCTAAACAGGGTCTGGTTAGTACTTGGAACTTGGCTGGGAGGCTGCCTGAGAACACCAGGTGCCATAGGCTTGGGAGAAGGACCCAGCAGCCCACTCCATAAAAACAATCAGCCATTGAAGAGAAGCACTGACAATAGCATTTTACCTGTTGTAAGTAGAGTGAGTATGAGTCAGACACCAAATCAAAGGCACCTAACAATAACAACATCAGAGATTTTTGCCTAGCACTGTTGAACTCTTTCTCATGAAATATTGTTAGTATCATGTTTTTTCTCCAAATTGAAGAATAGTACAAGAAAGCATCATATAGATTTTCTAGCATTCCAAGGAGAAAAAGAGATGACAAATTTAAATGAGTTAATAGAAGAGAGTCTGATGAAGGAATGATTAATAGTGGGCATAGTTAAGAGAAGCATCAAAGGATAAAAATGCCTCCCTGGACCTGAAGAAGCAAGGGGGGAAATGGTATTACCAGGATAGGGGAAAGTTGTGGCTGGGAGAGAAGATATAGCCAACAACAGCCCTTGACCATAGTAGGAGAATATTGTTGCTACTGAAAACGTGGCCGGCTGGGGTTTAGCTCAGTAGGTAGAGCTCTGCTCCATACTCTCTGAGGACACCGTTTCAATTCCTAGCACCACAAAAATGGGAGAAATATGTGGCAATCCACTCTCTGAAGCATCACAAACATCCTGAAACAATCCGCCATAGTCAGACCCCACTGGAGGGCACCTAACAACAACTGAAAGCTGAAGACCTGCAAGGTGAGTGGAAGGTGAAAAAATGCTCTGAATGATTTATCTTTCTGTCCTTGGTCTTCTGTTGGCTTCTCCCAAAGTGCAAAGAAACCAAGGAGAGGCATGCCAAAGGGGCCTGCCTGAAAAGGCCCAGGGCAGGAAATGTAGAATGGAAAAAGAGGGCTCCATGGTTTGTTTTAGTCAGTAAAGGCATTGCATAGACTCCTTACTGCTATGCTACACTCTCATCTTTATGAAGGCCCACTGGGAGGAATTTCCGTAAGTCTTGTTACCAGAATAACTCTGCTTACCTTTTGTTTTTCCTTATCTAATAGTCACTGTGGGCTAGTTAACTAATTGCATTTCCTTTTTGCTTTAGTTTATTGAAAACTTAGTTAAGTGTATGTCCTCTCTCTAGCAAAATATATGGGATCTCATAACAGCAAATAAATACAAGCCTTGCCCTTGCTTTTCTTAATTCTTTCACTTTCAATTTTCCCCTAATTTGTCACTTTTTTTTAAGTATAAGGGAGCTGAACCCATGGCCTTGCTCATGCTTGGCAAGTGCTCTACCATTGAGTTGCTCTTCCATGGCTTTTTACAAAATTTTTTGTCACTTATTTGATGTGTTTTATATATTGTATAAGTCACGTAAAATTTTATTTTGAAATAAGATATGGTATATTAGTCTGTCCAGGCTGCCATAGCAAAATACCATAGACCATATGGCTTAAATAATATTTATTTTCTGATGGATTTGGAGGCTGTAAGTCTGAGATCAGGATGCCAGCATGTTTGGGTTGACATGAGGTGTCTTTTTCTAGCTTCCAGACAGTCCTTTTGCCACTGTGTCCTCATAGATGGCTAGGGTCCTTTTGTTCTAACGAGATAGAACCTGTGAGCAGATGAGGAGAAGCTCTTCTAGTCTTGGCCATCTGAAGCCTGTGAGTGCTCAAGGCCTAGGGGTCGGACTGGCAGACACAGAAGCTTATAGCTCCAAATGATGGGAGCCAGGGTCCTATTGCACCATGCATTAGAAATCAAAGGCTTAGGACTTCAGGTACTCAGATTGGAGGCTTATTGCTCAGGGATTTAACCAGCAGTGGCCCTGGAATGTGGCAGCTATTTTAATCTTTGCCTTCTAGCAGCAGTGGATAGCGGTAGCAGGCAGCACCCACTAGTGTTACACCTCCTGGGTGGGCCTCAGGTGTTAGGATTCTCAGTTTGTACAGTGACCTAGGGTGTCAGAATCCTTGGCCCTTAAGGCTGGGCACTTTTGTGGAGCTCTTGCAGCTACTGGTATCTGCAGTTGCTCATATTCAGCTCACCATAGGCTTCATGGTCTCCACTGCCTGTACTCCCCACCCTGATTACTCTCTGGAACTCTTTGGCCACTATCTTACTGCTGCTGGTGCTACTGCCACTGCTGCCACTACTGTTGCTGCTACTTCTCCACTATCTCCTCATCAGGTTACCAGTTTAACCCATTCTACTAATGATATATATCAAAAGTAGGCTAGAAAAGACCATTCAAGAGCAGCTTTTTAATGAACCTAATGTAATAACTGGGGAACCACAGAGGACTGTCTTGTAGATTCTTTGGAAAACAAACAACAGCCTGGATATATAGCCAAGAGGGGACTGTGGCATGACTATTTGCACCAATTATGGCACAGCCCTTCATGTAAATGAAGGACTGTGTTCACAACAAAACCAGGCCTTCTGCTGGGCCACCAGGGGAAGTCCTCCCCCTGTGCCCTGAGTGAGAACAGCCACAGGATAAGCAGGATCATCTAGAGTTTGCTAGGGCTTGTTTGAGTTAAAGGGCCACTTTCCAAGGCTGGTGCAGACTGCCTAGAGCACTAGAGCAGTCATGACTGGAGCCTGTCCTCAGCCATGGTTGTAGTGGCCTTCTGCAGCTGTGGGAGCATCTTCAGTGATTGTTAGGTACCCAAAGCAGCCAGGTACTAAAAGGGCAATCTGGTTGGTTGCCTCTGAAGAGGTGCTTGACAGTTCTCCACTGATGGTTGGTAGGCATCAGAGAAGGGCTTGTCAAACAGCTGATCTTGACTCTTCAATGTTTCAATCATTCACAGAAAGCATTAAAAGTATGTTTACAATAAACACTCAACACAAGCACAATATAAAACTAACAGTTCTAATAGCATTTAACAGTACTTAATAGTATTTAAGGATGCTTAACAGTGCTTTACTCTTGCCCCAGTGCTTCAAGGAGAGATGGATCCTTCTGATCTCCTTCATGAAAATGATTATGAGGAGGAGGATGCGGGGAGAGAGAGAACACTAGCTCTCTCCTGTCTTCTAAGGTCACTAAGCTAATCATGAGGATCCATACTTATGACTTTATCTGACTCTAATTACCATGGATAACCATAGCTCCAAATATCATCTTTTTGGGGGTTACAGTTTTAATATATATGTTTGGAGTGGGTTTTAAATCTAGAATTTTTTAAGATGGACTGCACTTCTTCAATGACTAAGAGAAAGAAAGATGGAAATAAAGATTTTCTTGCTTATAAGGTGCTGAGTGGTATAGGTCAGGGAGAACATGGTGATAAAGAAAGAGACCCATGGGACAAAGCCTTTATTGGATTCAGCAAAATGTTATCTGGGTTTCCCATGGGGAGTTTTAGTGGGTGGGTGCAAACCAAGCAAGTGTGAGTTCTAGGAGGTCACTTGACAGAGATATGGGGGCCATTGTGAGATAGCCTCACAATCCATGTTGGATGTGGAAGAAATGCGTCCAGCCAAGTAGGCATATGCAGCTATTCCACAGGAGTCTGGTCACTGGGTGGCTGTAAAAGATAGATATTTGGACTGACTACACTGAGGAACTGGGAGGATGTGTAGAACTAGCAACTGCATCAAGGATGACTGACCCTTGCTTCTGGTATGAGAAAGTCTAACATATCCTAAACAGATGTCAAGACTACATGAAATTACAAGAATTATCAGAAGGTCATAACACTCAGTCCATAACAGGTAGTATATATAAAAACAGAAATGTAAAAGGAATTTGAGTTTAATTTGATACACTATTAGGAGACACAGAATACTTTGAAGTGAGGCAGTGATGGCATGAGTTATAATTTATAATTTAAAATAATCAATTAGGTTTTTATTAAATACATTTAAAATACAATGTTTTTAGACCCTGTTTTGTGGGAGTTTGTAGCCAATATTCAAGACAAGTTTTAAAAAATTAATTAGAAACTTCTAAAAACAAATCTGTTTTTTCCCATACTTGTTAAGTTGATAAAAGTTACAGAAGAAATGTACTTGAAGCAAGAGTAGTTGAGATTAGGAATAATGAAGACATTCTTTATTCTGAGAGAAATTCCTGTAAGAGAAACTGGAAAGATAAACATGAAATTCTTAGAGAGAAACAAAGAACTATCTACTTGGAATGATGATGATGATGATGATGATGATGATGATGATGATGATGATGATTTGCTTGCAATTATTTTTATAGCAACACTATTTTCATTAATTCTAAATAAGTTCATTTAAATAAATAACATGAGTAGATTAACCTGGAAAATCTTTAATTTGTAAATCTCATGGGATATACTGTGTATGTATGACACCCTGGATCCAACCACTCTGAATTTAGCAAGATCTTACTTAAGGAGTCTGCTATCTCCTGTTAAATCCTATGTGATGATAAATGTAACGTTTCCCCCTTCACTTACCTCATAGTTTGGTAGATGTAATGCCTAAATATCCTTATGTTTAAATAAATAGTTCAAAGATCCTTGTTGTTGTTGTTCGGTGCCCTGGAGTCGGTATCCGACTCATAGCAACCCTATGTACAACAGGCAAAACACTATTGTCAGTGCTTCTCTGCTGTTCACAAGGTTTTCAATGGCAGATTGATTTTTGGAAGTGGGTTTCTCGGTCCTTCTCCCAAACCTACAGCACCTGGTGTTCCTAGTCGGACTCCCATCCAAGTACTAACCAGGCCCTACCCTGCTTAGCTTCCGAAATCTGATGGGATGGGATGCCACAGGGATATGGCTGTAGGCCCAAAGATCCTAGGAGAAGACAATTTCATATAAAGTTGTCAGCCAATGTAGAAGTTTGTTAGCCTCCAATATAGAACTTACTAAGAAATAAAATGTTTTCTTGGGATACTAGGTGACTAATTCCTTCTGAAAGACACATAGCCCAATGGACACTCCTAGGAATGACTGTATTGGCTTTACGGTGCCATCATTTTAGGACTCACTCTAGTTAGATCTAAGTTATAAAATTCCCTGTTGCACATGTTTATGTTTGTGCCACCTAAGAAGATTTTTATATTTTATATAAGCAGTGGATTTCTTTTAAGCTTAGAAAAGCCAGAATATATGTGATTTGAAGGAGTTCTCATACTTCAAACTCTATAATAAAAACTCTTTCATGCAATCAAGGAGATTTAAGATTTGGTAACATAAATATTTCAGTAAATTCTAATGACAATCACTCATCATTGTAGTTCAGTCGCTCAGTTTTCTTTAAAGACAATTTAGTGGGAAGAAATGAAATAAAACAGAAAATGACTTAGCTATGTGTTAGGTGTGGGATAATCAGAAGGAAACATTCAGAGCTACTATTGCTGCAAGAATATCTAATGATGTTACTCTTGAAATCTCAAGATACCCATGTTCCTGTGTATGGATGAGAAATCTATTTGAAACTTTCATTCCAAGCAAAATATGTTTATTCTCGGCAGAATAAACCTGTAACTTAATACAGAGAATTGATATAATTGGGAAGTAGCAACTCTATAGAATGATATCTTACTGTATGTATCCAAATGGTATGGAAGACATTTGCTAGAGGTGAAGCTTAAAGTGAAGCTTGTATGCATTAAACTATTGCTGTTAATGTAAAATTTCTCATGATTCTCTCTCAACTTGGGGTGTATTACTCTTTCTTCCTTTCAAGTAACTTCTAAACGTAATGCATGTAATCATGTTACTGTCTACTTTTCTCAGATGAACATTATTCATTTATCCATTCATCTATTAATTTTATTGGGATTTATTGACAATCTACCATGCTAATGTGATCAAGAAGTACTAATGTAAGAATAGACAAACAGGTCAATGGAACATATGAATCCAGAAATGCAACTACACATAAGCAATTGCTTGATTATTAGTAAAGCCAAAAAAGCAATTCAAGAGTAAAGGAAATTCTGAACGTATGAAAAACAAAACCAAGTCCCCCTTCCCAAAGCCTTGAATCATACCACATACATGAACAAAAATTAATAAATTTAAGCACTCAGAATATAGGAGAATATCTTTGTGACATCAGAGTAGTCAAGTTCTCTTAGAGCAGAAATAATAGGAATCATAAATAGAAAGTGAAGATAAGTTCCTCATCAAAATTAAAAACTACTCTTCCAATAGAAAATGAAAATGAAAATCACCTTCGGAAAAATATTGACAATATCTATATCTAGCAAAGAATATATGTGCAGAATATATAAATAATTCCTAGAAATCAATATTAAATGCAAACATCAAGAAAAAAGAATTGAGTACATGCTTCGCAGAGGAAGACACAGGAGTGCCCAAAATCACATTAAATGGCACATACCATTACTAGTCATCAATGAGATGCAAAGTAATACTACCTTCAGACACAACATCAAATTCATGAATGGTTTAAAAAAAAATCTTGGCAGTATCAAATGTTGGAATGAGTGTGAACCACCTGGAATTCTCATCCATTATTGATGAACATGTAAAATATTGCAAACCTTTGGAAAACACTCAACAAGACATTTCTTTGTTCATGAAGTTAAATATTTGTCTATACTATGGCACAGTAATTCTATTCCCATGCATTTACCCAGGACAGATGAAAATAGATTTTCTCCAAAGAGATTTACATTAGCAATGTCTTAAGGGATTTAAACACAATGGGTAAAATCTAGAAACAACAAGAATATTGGTAAATATGAGGAATAAATGAATATATTATGGTAGAATATGCTATAATACAATAGAATATTGTTTGTTGTTAGGTGCCATCCACTTGGGTCTGAATCACAGTACAACAGATAGAAACATTCCCTGACACTGTGCCATGATGGGCACAATTGTCAGTGCTTCTCTGCTATTCAGAGGGTTTTTGATGGTTAATTTTTCAGGATTATTTCAGGAGTGGGCTGCCAGGTCACTTCTCCCATTTTTGCAGTGCAGGGGATCAAACCCAGGGTCTAGGAGCATGTAGAACAAGTGCTCTATCAATTGAGCTAAACTCCAGCCCAACAGAATACACTCAGCAAGGAAAGGAACAAACTGCTTATACATACAATACCATAAAGAAGTTATTTTTTTACTATAGTTTGGATCTGGAATGTCCCCTAAATATCTATGTATTAAAGATTTATTCCTCAGCTTGGCATGATTGAGAAATAGTGAAAACTTTAAGAGATAGGGCCTAGTGGGAGATCTGGTCATTGGAAGCATGCCTTTAAGGAGATAGTGGGGTCTCAAATTTTTATCTTTCCCTTTTTTTGAATCTCCACCATGAGATAAATATCTTGATCTATTACACATTCCCATCATGATGTGCTGCCTATTTTATAGGCAGCCAATTGGTTATAGACTGAAACCTCCAAAACCATGAGTCAGCATAAACTTTTCTAATTTGACCTTAAGTATCTTGTTACAGTAATGAAAATCTAACAAACACAGTTTTACCAAAAACAGTCTTACATATAAAGTCTTATATAGCAGAATATGAACTGCCAAACTCTACTCTAAAAACCTTTACAATGAATCAAATCCATGATGAGAAAAAATCAGATCAGCAAATGCTTCTGTGCAGGCTTGGTGGGGAGCTGGAATAAAGAACACTAAACAGTTTTTCTACAATTATGGAAATATTGCAAATCATGGTTGTGGTGGTAGTAGGATGGGATCTGCATTAACAATAGCTTAATGGACCCTGCACTAAAGGTATGCATAATTCATTCTATATAAATTCAATTAGAAGTATCAGGATGGTGCATATGGTGGCATGCATTTATAATCCCAGCAGTTAGGAGGCTGTAAAAAGAGGATCATGTGTTCCATGCTAGCTTGAGCCACATAACAGTAAGTGTGAGGCCAGGCTGAGCTACATAGTGAGATCCTGGCTCAAATTTTTAAAAAAGTACCAGGAATAATAAATGATAGAAAAGAAATAAGAAGATATGGTAAGAACCTTGACTTAATAGAGAGCTAAATTTTTTGACTATCTGCCAAAACTCTCAGAACTCTGAATACTTTAAGAAACATATGAGAGTAATTTTTGTGAACCATTAGTCATTACTGGAAGTCAATTGCTTCTCATTCATTTCAACAAACATCTTGAGTACCTACTCTGAGAAAAACACCGAAGGATACTGATGAAACAGAGATACAAGAAGATTCCTGATTAGCAAGTAATTTGTCTAATAGAATTTTTAAAACCCCGCAGAGAACTGTTTCAAAGGCAACTTAAAAAAAAAGTTACATAGTCACAATAGTCCTTCCCTCTATATAGTGTCTGAGATATGGGTGGGAAGAACTTGTAAAATAGAGTGATACTAACAAATAAGTGGGCTGGGATTTAGCTCAGTTGGTAGAGCCCTGTTCTGCAGTCTCTGAGGTCCTGGGTTCAATTGCCAGTACTTCAGAAATGGGAGAAGGATGTGGCAATTGCCTCTCAAGACATCATGAAACCATCAGCCATGGAAAACCCTAGAAGGGTCTCTATGAGTCAGACATGACTTGATAGCACCTAACAACAACAATGAATAAGTAAGATATCACTTTAAGGAAAAATCAGGAAAAAGAATATGTGGCAAAGATTGAAACTTTTCACTCTCACTGGAATCCTTAAATATAGAATCTCATCCAAAATTTGTTGGTTATTATATCTTAAGATAGCTGTGTGGTAGGACAAAGAGAATATGAATAAATGCCCTTTAGGTGTGTTTTGTCAAAAGTGGGCAAGTAGATCCTGGGAAAGAGGAAATGAACTATCTAGATGATTTTCCAGGTAAATGGGGACTTAAGTGATTACGTTTGGTGGACTGTGATCTACTCTATTAATTGTCTACTAGATAGGAAAGCAAAACACTATTTCTTGCCAACAGTAAAGATACCCAGGGAAAAGTATAGAAGTTAAAAACATTTTGCATTCTGTCTCTGCTACTTACCGTCTATGATCAAGTCATTCAGTTTTTTCTTTACCTTAGATGCTCAATAAAAACAGGGAGAATTAAAGCCCTGTACTTACATCTTCAGCTGTTTCTGAAGGTGAATTACATTCTTTATATAAACTACATTACAATTCCCTAGGATAAAAACACTCAAAAATATTTATTATTATTATTACTAAAAAGTCATAAAACTCTAGGCTCAGTGGCACATACACGCAATCTCAGGGACTCAGGAGGCAGAGACAGGAGGTTCACAAATTCGAGGTAAGAGACAGCCTGCATAATTTAGGGAGACCCAGTCTAAAAATTAAAAGTAAAAAATGGGCTAGAGGTACATCTCAAAGGTAGGACATTTGCAAAAGCATTCATGAAGCCCTGGTTTCAACCCTGTAATACCACAAAGTCATGAAGATATTTGCACACTGCCTTGTACTCAATGATAATTTAATATATATTACTTATAATTATATTTATTATTTTTAAATTATTTTAAAGTTAATAATAATAATTATTATTTTAATCTCAGCATTGTCTGTAATACCTAAATGTCTATATTGTTCTATGCCCAGGACAATAAATGTGTTCCATGAATGAACAAATGCACACTCAAGAAAAGAAAAGAAAAAAAGCAAAATTGTCAAGTGGCTTGGCTTTCTGCAAAGCAAACCAATACCTTTCAAAACAAACTCAGGGGATATAATTAAGTGCTCTAAAAATGACAAATAGAAGGAAAGTTAAATAAAAATAAAGACATTTTGTGTGGTAGAAAAGAAGGGAAATTTTCTCATGCAAAGATGGCCTGAATTGACCAGGAGAGATAATGGAATAGAATGATCTTTCTAAACACAAAGTCAATACTCTGATGGAAGAAAGAATATAGCTCATTTTAAAGTCAGAAAATGGACAGAGTAAATACACTAGAACATATGTGACAATGTTAGAAAACAAATTGTGACTTGTCATAGGGAGAAAATATCAGTGACTAAACTTGTAACACAATGATTTTCCTAACATTCAGAGCAAAATGATATAAGGAAGCAGCAGGATGCTGGAAACACCTTTTAAAGTCACGAGTAGGAATGAAGGGGATGTGAAAGCAAGTCATGGTGAGTGAGGTGTGTTTGATGCCGGATTTCCCAGCTTCAGTTATTGATCATTACTGCCTGTCATTCCATACATTTTCTCTGTTTACTAACCAATTCTTGCAAACCATGCAGTATATTCATGCACAATTGGGTGTGTACACACTCATACACTCTACACATTCTTGAGTATGAAGCCTTGCTCTTTGAATGCAGAAAGCATAGTGACCTGGAATCCATGCCTTTGACAGCAGGTCTACAAGAAGAGCAGCAAGTTGCCTATATTACAGAAACACACAGATTTTGGAGGCCGCCAGGAGACAACCTGGCTACTTAATTTGAGTGGGCTGGGGTTTGGCTCAATTGGTAGAGTGTTGCTCTGCTTGAGGACCTGAGTTCAATCCCTAGCACTGCAAAAATGGGAGAAAGACATCACAATCTGCTCCCAAAACTATCCCAGACAGCCAATGAAAACTCTATGAGGCTCTACCCAACTTGACAGCACCTAACAACAACAATTTGATTTGAACTTCTCAGAATTTACGAAATGTGAATATTAGCACTTGTCCCCACTCTGCTGCTGTGTGAGGAAGAAGTGATGAGCAAGATAATGGATGAGATAAAGAAAATTTTAAAAGTAGGATTTAATACTCTATGGGAAAATTAGAAAATAAGGGCAAGAAAAACAATCTGGCTTACTAGTTCTGAAGACACAATGCAATTTTATAAGTGTTTAAGAAATCTCACTTGTTAGTGAATGGAAGCACAGGATTTCCTCAGGAGTATGGGATGATTCTGCCATTTAATAGCAGAATGGCTGACACAAAGGCACCAAGAATATTTAGACTCATGGATATTGTTTTCTTTTTTGCAAGATAAAGCTACTACTTCTACCTGCAATGGTTATTGGGAATTTTAGATATTACAAATTTCTGGCTCAGTATTCCATTTGTAAGCATTCCATGTATTATTTACATAGGTTATAAGGAACCATTTCTTTTTACTGTTTACTGAAAGTTATCATAGTTATATTTTTTTAGATTTCTGCTTTATTTTTTACAAGTTTTATTAATTTGTTCCATGTCTTCAAGGGAGAAGACATAGAGTATAGAGTAAAGAGAACAAAGAAAAAAAATGAAAGATTAGAAAGAAAATAATGAGACCTGGCTGTGGAAGACACACATAGGTGCTTAGTTTTTAGTTAAAACATGGAAACTTCTGGATTTGTGGATTTTTGAACATTTGGAATAGTTGCTAAGTATTTCCATTTGTGAATGCAATGATAACAATAATATTTTTGTGGTTGGAGATGTTTTTTATGTAAGTCATTTCTCTCATTCTCTTTCCCTCTTTCCATTTCTACTTCCTGTCAGAAGATAGTCTATTTAGTGACCACGTACCTTGGAAAAGGGATATAACATGAGCCATTAAAAAAAAATCCTTTCTAGTAGGCTCTGACTTTTGACTTTTAAATGTTTAAGCATTTAAAGATGAGGGACTACACAAATGTTTGTGGAAAACAAGGGAAAGGAAATGAAAGCCTTTCAATGCTTCTTTACTAAATTGATCTCACTACTGTTCAGATTAAAGAAAGGATTTCTTCAGTCTGAGAAAGAGGCTGATAAGTGGATCTAGGATAATGAGTCTCATGGATCTGAAAGAAGTGTAAGCTTAGAGTGGTTTAGGACTCTTGAGAGCAGAGAAAATTTGGCCTCCTCTATGGGTCCTGATAGATAGCAAGACCTCAGCAAGGGAAAACCTTGATTTATCTAAAAAGAAAAGGCAATCCACAGCCTTATAGAGGTTCTGTTAAACCAGCCTTATGTGGAAACCAGGAGACATCTTACTGGGCACATGGATGGTGCTGGATTAGTAGATATCTCAGTTCCTTCTTAATGGGGTTGGGACTTTTATAATCCATCATTGATCTTTTAGTGTCTTAGAAAAAGGGTTAAAGCAGCTATGCTTAATCATCAGTTAATGGTGTTTATTTTTAGTTTTAAATACTTAAGTTTCTTTCAATTTTCCTTAATAGTTTTTATGATGCTATTTTTTCTTTATTCAAAACATATTTATGATATTTAGAGTAGAACTTGATATAAAATAATGGTTTAGTGATCTCTGGCTTTTTTTTTTTTTTTTCAGTACTAGCGGATTGAACTCAGGGGACTTTACCACTGATCATCACTAACCTGCACCTCCATATCCTTTTTCATTTGTTACTCTCAGACATGGTCTTGCAAAAGTTGTCCTGGCTGCCTCTGGCCTCAAACTTGTAATCCTCCTGCCTCAGCCTCCCTACTCACTGATATAACAGGTATGCCTCACTGTGCCTAGCCAGTTTATGGTTTCTTGAAGAGCAACTTTATTCCTCCTTTTTTCTTCCTGCTGCATCCATACCCATACCCCATCTTTATACCTTGACAACCAGACTGAAGTGTGTAGGGGGAAGGAATGAAGGACATGAGTCCATGTTGGTTTGTTTTTGGCTGGTTTATTTAGTGGCCAAGAATGATAGGTTAGAACAGCCATGGCTTAGGGCAAATACATGCAGAGTAAGGGCATCTTGACATAGACCCTACACTGGAGGTTGTTTTCATTTTGACATGACTTGCTATTAATCTGTATATTGTGATGGTTTGTTTTCCGGACTTGAGGGACTTTATTTGACGGGGCTGATAGATGACAAGCTGGTTGATAAAATGTTATTTCTGAGTGTATCTGTGAGGGTTTTCTGGAAGAGATTTAATTAATAGCATTTAAATAGGCTGACTTGGTAAAGAATATCACCCTCACCAATGCTAGTAGGCAACATACAATCTACTGATGGCTTGGATAGAACAAAAAGTCTATTCTGGATAGGATAAAAGGGCAAATTCACTCTCTCATGAAGCTAGGATATCCATCTTTTATCCTCCAACATCAGTGTTCCTGGCTCTCAGGACTTGGGAAGCAGACAAGGTCTTCTATTACTGGCTCCACTGGTCCTCAGGCCTTGGGATTCAGGCTGGATTATTCAGTTAACTTTCCCAACTCCACTTTGGGGATGGTAGATTGTGAGACCTCTTGGCTTCCAATATCAAGTGAACTAATTCCTAAAATAAAGTGCCTCCTATATAAATGTGTGTATGTATATGTATACTCTGACATGGGTTCTTATTTAATCCATTAATGATAAAATATTTCTATTTTATTTTTAGTCAATATCTTGAATTATTTTATAAAGGTAAGTTTGTGATACATGAAAACACTTTTATTTATAACCTTCAAAAGAGTATACAGTCCTAATGTATATTTTCATAATATTCTTGAACTATAAGGAGTAGTTTCGCAAAATTTTGTAAGAATAGAATGGGATCTTATAATGCATGGGGATTTTGTTTGTTTGTTTGTTTTGCTTTGTTTTTGAGACAAAGTCTTGCTATATAACCCAAGGTGGTGTGGAATTTACTAGGTAGCCCATGCTGGCCTCAAACTTGCATCAATCCTTCTGCCTCAGCCTCCAGAGGGCAAGCCCAGCTTGCACAGGGATTTTTAGTCTTAATAATTTTGTGCTTCAATCTGTATTCTTTTCTTAGTGTATAGTAACATACACCCATGGTATTAAATATTTACCCTATTTTATGAGAATCACTTTATTATTAATGTTATTGCTATAAATTTTAAGTTGACAGTTTCCCTCAGATTAGAAATTTATCTTAATATTCTGCTGTTATAAAGAATATTGTGGGAAATATTCTTATGCTTAAATATTTTTCACATTCATGATTATTTTCTTAAAATAAGTTTTCAGAAGTAGAAATAATAAGCTGAAGATTATATAAAATTTAATAGCCATGATATATGTTCTTAAATTCTATAGGATCCTTGTGTAAAAGTATCCTTTCCATTAAATCTTAGTAACCTTGGTGTTATATCAGCTGTTCAAACTGCCAGTATGATGGAGGAGGAGGAATATATGTTGTTTCAACTTGGGGTAGGAAATCACCTTTCTGGGCAGGTGGGTATCCTATAACTGAAGAAGTCCCTCAGAACTATCTTGGTAGAAGAGAGGATTAGCAGTAGTCATTCAAAAGGAAATGAGTGCTTTTATTAGAAGAATAAGATAAATATTGTTGTTGTTAGATGTCGTCTAATCAGATCCAACTCATAGCGACCCTATATACAATAGAATGAAATACTACCCAACACTGTGCCATGCCCAGCACTATGTCAGCGTTTCTCTGCTATCCATAGGGTTTTCAATGCCTGGTTGTTTTGGGGGATTGTTTCAGGAGTGAGCTGCCAGGTCCTTCTCTCATTTTTGTGATGCTGAGGATTGAACCCAGGGCCTCAGAGAGTGCAGAGTAGCACTCTACCAACTGAGCTAAACCGAAGTCCAGTATACTAGACATAAAATCACAAGTGATGATTTTTCCAGAGGTCATTTTAAACTCTTATGGTCCAACTGTATTTCCTCCTTATTTCCCCATTATTTTAGTTTTATATTGGCTCAATTCTCAGGGTTTTTTTTTTGTGTGTGTGTGGTACTGGGGGTTGAATGCAGGGCCTCATGCTTGCATGCTTTGCAAGTGCTGGACCACTGAGCTGCACCCCCAGCCCTTTCTTTTTACCTTTTGAGACAGGGTCTTGTTAAATTATGCAGACTGTCTCTGGTCTTGAACTTGCTATCCTCCTGCCTCCGCCTCCTGAGCCACTGGGATTATGGGTGTGCACCACCGCACCTGGTCTTCGGGTTTATTTTTATGATGAAATTTAGAATGGTGATTTTTTAAGAGCTAAAATGAAGTAAGAGGCTGGGGGTTTAGTTCAGTTGGTAGAGTGCTCTGTGTGCTCTGAGGCCCTGCGTTCCATCCCCAGCACCACAACAATGGCAGAAAGTCCTGGCAGCCCATTCCCGAAACAATCCTGAATTAATCAGCCATGGAAAACCCTATGAATAACAATGAAATGTTTTGTTCTGTTGTACATAACGCCACTATGAGTTGGATGTGACTTGATGGCACCTAACAACAACAACAAAATGAAGTAAAATCCGGAGATGTTAAATGAAATTTAGGATAACTCTCAATTCTACACTATTGAGCCTTATTTTACAGGAATTTAGTTGTTCTATTCATGCCTTAAAAGTCCATTTATGTCTTTAATGAGAGTTTTGAGATATAGAGTGGGTTCTATTTATGGTTTTACTCTTATCATAAGGTAGTTTTTGTTGTTCATATTGTGCTTTTGTAGTAATAGTTCTACTTAACATTTATTGCATGTTGATATGTCAGGCACTGTGCTCAGCACTTTAACTCTATTAATTTATTTAATATTCACAAGAGGTCAGTGAGTTAGGTGAGTATTATATTAAATTCATTTAGAGACTGAAAAAACCAGAGTGTCGGGGAAATTAAGAAATTCATCCAAAGCTCTGAAGCAAATATATAATAGAGCCAGAATTTAAAACTAGTTCTGTCTCCACATTGAAACATTTTTTTATCACTTATACTATTCTCTTCTGCTTTATTGATTTAAGGATATATGTCCTTGGTTCACATTGTTGATGTAGAAACAGTCTTTAGAAGAAATCAACATCAAAATATAGTGTTGTGATTTAGACCTCAATGTCCTCCAGAGGCAATGGATTTGAAAATTTGGTCCCAGATAGTGGTACTGTTTGTGGAGGGCATGGAAATTTAGAAGGTGGGATTCTTGCTTTGTGGAAGTGGTTTTGTGGGGGCAGGACTTTGAAGGTTTTTACCCAAACCTGAAGCTCTGGTCTTCTTCTTTCTCCTGCCCCATGATACAATGTGGCTCTTTGCCATGGATCCTGCCTCTGCTACCATCATCTCTACCATGCCTTCCTCTGTAAGTTTGTTTTGGTTGTTTTTTATGGTATATCAATGACAGTTGTTTAATACATATAAAGTACACTGAGGCATCCCCAAAATTTTAGGTTAAGAGTACATGAGACACTAGGCTTTAGTCACATCTACCTCAGAGAAGAGAAGCTGGACTTTGTGAAGAAGAATGTAGTATCAGGATTGGAGGAAGCCTCACTTATCAACCTGCATCACGCAGAGGGCACACATCTACTTGCTAAAAGTGGAGATGATTTAAAACACTTACTGATGAAGATCAAAGAACACAGCCTTCAGGATGTATTGTGCCTCAACATCAAGAAAACAAAAATCCTTACAACTGAGTCAATAGGCAACTTTATGATAAATGGAGAAAAGACAGAAGTTGTCTAAGATTTTGCTGTACTTGTTTCTGCAGTCAACACCCATGGAAGTAGCAGTCAAGAAATCAAAAGATATATTGCATTTGGAAAAGCGATCACAAAAGACCTCTTTAAAATGTTGGAAAATAAAGATGTCACATTGAAGATGAAGGTGCACTTGACTTATGCCATGATATTTTCAGTTGCATCATATGGTTGTGAAAGGTGGGCACTGAATAATGGATACAGGAGAACTGATGCTTTTAAATTATGATACTAGAGATGAATACTGACTGTACCATTGACCACAAAAAGAACCAACAGGTCTATCCTAGAAGAATTGTTCCTCAGAAGCAAGGATGACTAGGCTGCATCTGATGTATTTTGGACATATTATCAGAGGAAACAATCCCTGAAGAAAGGCACCATGTTTGGAAGAGTGGCAGGTCTACAAAAACAAAACAAACAAACAAACAAAATACAAAAACAAAAACAAAAAACAAAACAAAACAGGAAAACCCTTAGCTGCATCAGTTGACACAGTGGCTGCAGCTATGGGTTTAAACATAACAGAAATTATGTGCCTGGCACAGTATCGGGGATCTTTTCATTCTCTAATGCATAAGGTTGCTGTGAGTTGGACACAGACTTGACAGCACCTAACAACAACACCTATCTCAATTGCTGCTCTTAACCCTCACATTCCTATAGATGTGTGTTAAGATAAAAAGCTATTCCCCAAAAAGGCTTAACTGCTTAATAGTTCTATAATCACAAGGGGATATCCTGCCATAAATCTTTGGGGGAAAGTTCTTTACAGGTTATTGTTGCTGTGTTTATCAGCTGGAGCTAAGGAAGGGAAGAAATGAGATCATTTTGTGCTTATAATGCTGACATCAGTAATAAGCTATGTGGCTTTCAAAATTTCAACTACTCTGTTTCTAAGTTTCCCAGATCTCAAATTAAGATAGTAATGCCACAATCCTTTTTGTTACATGAAATATGTAACTGTGATGGTTTAATATTAATCAGCTATCTCTGAGTAGCAATCTTATTGGGTAAACATATAGCAAATAATGAATGCATCTCTTAGTAGCTTCTTGAGAAACTTGACATGACCTCATGTCAAGGTGGAACAAACAGTATGATTTATCTATTTTGGAGATATCCAATTGGTGTAAATAAAAATGTAACTTCTAATGAGTCTAAGTGAGTAACTTCAGTCTCTAGCCATGATACATAAGAGATACTTGGATTATTATTGGAATAATTTGTTTCACACTATACACATTTCAAAAGTAATATGTTTCTGGGGGCAGTCAATACATGATCAGCCTTCATTTCCAAGTCATAGAACAAATGTACCTGGGAAAACAGCATACTATAACTATCAGTGATACAATCTTCAGTTCTCTATTGCCTATTTTGTTCTTAGATCTCTATTATTTCTCTCATCTGTTCAGTAGGAATTAGTCTCCAAAAAACAGAATATACCACATATCAACAGTGGGAAAATCTCTATATAAAACCCTCATTTATCCTGAATTTGAACAGGAAAAAAGTATGTAAATCTATGCAGCAAGATGACAAGTTGCACTGAAGGTATATGTGAAGTGTTATGTTTTGGTAGTAATGAGTGATGGATTAAAAGAAAGAATCAAATACCCATGAGATAAATGAGATGGGAGGTCTTATATTTTTTAACACTAGGAAGACCCTATTCATCATTATTAGATGTTTCCAGAGTTAACTGTCTGGGACAGTTTGACAAGAGAAATATTACAGCATATTTTACAAAGTAAGGTAAGAGATCAAGAGAAACAAATTTTTCATATGATGCTGCACAAATGGATGGGAAGTCCCCCTCCAACTGAAAATAAAGCAGAAGAGGCAAAGATTAATGAGTCAAAGCTAATTAAAGAAGTAAGTAATCTCTTCTGGGGATGTGCCCTAGGTAGAGAAGCAACTGCTCTGAAGGCTAAAAATATCATAGGTTATTTAGATAAAGTTGCACAAATGAAAGGTAAGTAGAACAATAAAATGCCAAACATATTAAAATGTACTCTGTTTATTAGAAAAATAAATTGCATTCAGCAATTCAATAAAAACCTAATTATGCTTGATTTTGGCTGGACTCCACTGTTGTTGCAACTATTGTTACTTATTAATTGTTCTCTGGGGTCCTGAAATCTCTTTATAGCTTGCGGTATCTAAGAGCCTAATTTTCCAGAGAGTAGTAATTGGGTACAGAGTTTTTTTTTTTTAAAATTAAAAATGTCCAAAATGCTAATGAAAATTGTACCTTTATTCAAGATCAGGCTGTACAGACTAATTAAGATGTTGTACTTATTTGTTTTGGGGTAGAATTATATCTATTCACTATGGGAAAATGGCTACTTAAGATATTTCTGTTATATGTCTTCTATTAATAAAGAGGAGAAACAAATTAACTATTCTCTAAACAGCTATACTTGGTAGTCAAAATTTTTCTAAATGTGGGATCCATTCATGAGTGGGAATACCAAAGGGAATATTTATAAATAAAATATATCTCTAAAATTATTTTAAGGGTTTTCCAAATTTTAAGTAGCCAAATCCTTCCAGCTACTTAGAGACCTTTTGGTTTCTCTTATGTTATAAAGATTTTGCCTCATACTGTTTACATGAGGGAAATTTTATTGCAGGATGATTGTTGTTGTTGTTGTTAGGTTCTGTCAAGTCGGTGTCCTACTCAGAGTGACCCTACCTGCAATAGACGAAACAGTATTGTTAGTGCTTCTCTGCTATTCATAGGGTTTTCAATAGCTGATTGTTCTTTTGGGAATGGGTTTCAGGATCATTCTCCTAAGCTTACAGCACCTGGTGTTCCCAGGCGGTCTTCCATCCAAGTGCTAACCAGACCTGACCCTGTTTAGCTTCCACAATCTGACATGATCAGAGACCACAGTGGTATGGCTGTAGGCAAAGGATGATTAAGTAGAGAATAATTTCAATTAGGCAAGTATTAAGACAATTCCTCTGTTACTGTATAAGTAAACTTTTAATTCTACATTATTTGAACTGCTTTGCTTGATTCAAATAACACATTCAACACTTTACCTTATATAGGCTATGCCTTATACCTCTTAGAAGGGGTTTATAAAAAGCTCACAAGACAGATTAACAAGCTCAAACTTTCCCAGGACAGCAATGTCACTTCCTAACAAATTATTATAGAAGTTCCCACTGATTTTCTTTTAGCTATAGGCTGAATAGCCCGGCTGGAATTTAGCTCAATTGGTAAAGCACTGGTCTGCAGTCTCTGTGGTCCTGTGTTTGATTCCCAGCACTGCAAAAATGGGAGAAGGACGTGACAATCCACTCCAGAGGCGAAAGAATCAGCCACTGAAAAACCTATGAGGGTCACTATGAGCCAGACATGATTTCACAGCACCTAACAACACAACACATAAGCTGAATAATTTTCTTTGTAGTTGTCTTTCCTACTTTCTTCAGTGGCTGGGCACATACACCAAAAATCCCTGTCCTTAACAAGAAAGCTTACATTAATATTTCCCCATTATAAATATCATGACTAGAAGGAGGTTTGAAACTAGTTTAAGTAACTAGCACTACTGAAAATAAAAACAAGATATCATTGCATAGACTCCAAATCTGTTTCAGGATATATCATCCATGTTTGTTTCCTTGTAGTTGTTGGAGACACTTTCATTCTCATCTCGATATGTCTGCAGATCCACATTTGATATATTTGTCTGCCATGTTACTTCATATGGTCTGTGGCTACTAATCAGAAGGTTCATTAGCTGGTGATTAAGTTGATAAACATTGACTCTTCCTCTGTTAATGAGGCTCACCTGAGGTCACTGAGATTTGTTCTCTACTACCTTGATATTTGCCTGTAAGGTTCCCAGTCTCCAGCTCCAAAATTGCTTTGTAAGTCTTCCACAAATTTCATTTTCCTTTTTGTTCTTTTGCCCAGCTGGAAGATCTGATAGAATATTCCTTTTCCTCCTCCTCCTCCTCCTCTTCCTCCTCCTCCTCCTCCTTTTTTCTTTTGGCAACAAAACATCACCAACTGTATACTTAGACCTTTCTTTTTAATTTGCAATAGCTCCACCAAAGGGGAAATGTTCTTCCCACATCATTTATTCTCCAGGGAAGGGAAACTTTTGTTTTGTTTAACTGCAATGGTTTGGTGCAAGTTTCTTCAGTGGTTCTATGTTGAAGACAAAGAATAATTCATAAAGCATATATCACCTCAAAACTTACAGCTCAGTTTTGGCTCAAACTATGATCTTTTGCAGCAAGTGCTAAATTAGTTAAACTCAACTTTCCAATCATCAAAACAAAGAACTCCATGTAATCTCTAGTGAAAAGAAACTGAGTTAACAAGTAAGAAGTTAAGATAACTGCTACCTGCTTTTTTTTCTTTTTGCAATAATTTCTGCTGTAAAACTCTCATTGAAGGGAAAGTGATGCAGATTTGTTTAGCTTTCCAATTGTGTAGCCATGGGAATTGTTTTATCAAGTATGACTAAGGTGCTGTAAATATCATGTAAGTAGACTTATGTTAAGTATAAAAATAATAAAAAAGTAAATGTCAATAGGAGATTCTAATCTTGGTCAGAAAAATTATCAGTAAGGAATTGAGTTGAAATCTCAGCTTCTAAACAAATGGGTGAACAACAAAAGATAAAGGCAAGGTCAATTCTAGACTTTGGATAAACTTCGATTTCCACATCTAGGATAAGATGAAGAATTCTCTGCAGGTGGAGAAATGGCAAAGGATACTCAAAGCAGAAGAAAGCCATGCATATTCTAACATAAGTGCAAGTAAAATAAGTAAAAAGAAATGAATAAAAACACAAAGGAGTAGAGACATAGGAGACAAGAGGAATATAAACTTAATCCAACACATAGAGGGAATCTTGGCTTCTTTACAGTTGTTCTCCATGAAACAGCTCTAGATCAGAGCTCAGGATATTATCTTTGGGATAAGTGAAACTCCTCTATCCCCAAGTTTCACTAGATAAAATTCAGTTCCAACTTATTTTATATACTTAAAAAAGAGAGGTTTTTTAGAGTTTTATGTTTTATCAATTGCCTAATAAGTTCCCTAGCCTATTTCAAATTCAATATACAGTATTTCAAGAAAGTATTTAAGTATGATAATTAAAATGTCCATATATTCCCTTTTAAGGTTTGTAATAACCAAAGGAAAATTAATGCAGGAGAAGAAATATAGATAATAATATAATTCTTCAGAAGACATCTCTCTCTAAGAAAGAGATCCTGGGCACCAGCTATAAATTACTGCACTCATTTAAAGTGTCATAAAAATAAAAACTAGTACGTACCAAGTGGACATTTTTGCCACAAAGACTGTACTGTAGAAATAAATAGCTTCTCACAACGGAGACATTCCCATTTACAAAAAAAATTCAAACTATTTTTTCTGCATTTGATGCAGCAATGTTTTCCCTTATTTTTGTTTGTTTGTTTGCAACAAAACATCACCAACCAACTACACAGTGACATCTTTCTTTTTAATTTCTGATAGTGCCACCATAGGGGAAGTGCTTGGAAATATTTTCATTTATATCTTCTCTTCACAGGAATAAATGATTCTAACCTTGAAATCTCAGTTCCTATGTGACTAACAGCTTTATAAACACTTCAATCACTTACATTTGCAATAACAAATGTTCCAATATGAATACAGAACAGCATTCTCTGTCAAAAACAGCAACATATAACTTGAACCCAGAGGACAAAATTCCCTCTATAATTCTCAGAAATAATTTACAAATAACATTGCTGAAATTTAAGGAGTCCCCCCACAGTCTGAATAAAGTGAATAATTATATTGTTTGATGGCACTATGATTATACATATTATTATTAGGTTCTAATTAATCTGAATGAGCTTGGGATTTCTATATGTCTTTATCAGTAACTAGTAGTTAGCATTTCCTGATTTAGCTGTAAATTTTACTATAGTTATTATGTCAATGTTAATAAAAATCATTTAAGAATATCAAGTTTATCTACTTACATGTTCATTGCACGTACATCCATTGCATAACTCTTATTTGTTGTGCATTGTCTCAGGCCCCAGAGATATATAAAGACAATTCATAGCTAATATATTTTGCTCTTAAAGACTCTTGTTCAAGTTGAGTGCTATGATGCATGCCTGCAATCCCAAAGACTTGGGAAGCTGAGGCAGGAGGATGGTAAGTTTGAGCCCTGAGGAAGCTTGTGCAATTTAGCAAGACCTCATCTCAAAATAAAATAAATCATTGAAAAGGGGCTGGAAGTGCAGCCCCCCAGTAGAACATTTGTCTAGCATGTGTGAAACCCTAGGATCAACCCACTAGTATGGGGGAAAAAAGACTCATGTTTAAGTATGGAAAGCAAAAATGTGAAAATATCTCTTAATTCAATGCAACAAATTTTCTATGAGAGCATGTTGTTAGGGCTATCCCCGCCCTCCATATTGTCATAATGGAATGCATTGTCTTAACTTGAATTGTCCCTAACACACACACTGTGCAGAGATTTGGATTCAAGCAACTTGTTAAATAGCTGATCACAGAAAGTGCTTTGAAGGATTGACCTGAACAAGAACTATCTTTAATGGTCTCTAGATAGAATTAATGCAGTAGTTATCAAACGAGGGTACCTCAGAATATTCTGGATGCCTTGGTACAGCAAGGTGACTGGGTCCCAAATCAAAAGCTTCTGATTCAGTTGATCTGTGATGGAGTTCATATTTTCACAAGCTCCCACCAGGTGTGGATGCTGGTTGTTTAGGGTTGCATTTTGTGACCCTGTAGCAAAACACAAAGATATAAGTCACATGCATATATATTCAAATATTTTTGAAGTACTATTTCTTATTAAACATTGCAGTTTCTCATGCTTTTTCCGTTTGTTTTTTATCAACATACATGAAGCTATGTGAGTTCAGGACAGGCATGAACCTGGAAAGCCTCGTCTTGTCATTAACTACTTATGAAACAGGTGACTAAATCCAATTGTTAATTAGGAGATATTTAGCTGGCACAGTGTATTCATTTCCTTTTATACTGATTTTTTGGGTGCCTCTAGCTGCAAACTAATGTCCACTTCTGAATTGAAAGAAATAGGGTGCAAAGGTGGGGCGTTTCTTTCAGCAAAAGTATATCCTGGGATAATTCGTGGGAAATAGCTTTCATCCACTTAACTAGATCAGGCAGTGTGAAAAATGAAAGTGTGTCTACAAGTGTATTAATGATGTGTGCATATATACCAGGGATAACTATTTTGTGTTTATAAATATTTGATAAAAATCTTCCAAGCATGAAATCAGAATTTTCTCTGCACAGATCCAAGTATTTCTGTGAGGTTCACAGAGTTGGAATAAAAACACAAATTTCATAGAATAGTTCAGCAAAATAACTACACTGATTCTTTCCTGTTTTTGAATAGAGAACATTGTGTGGGGAAATCTTTTTACTGTGATTCTTGCCCATGTCTATACTTCAGGTAAGAAAGCCATTTATAGAGGGACATTCTTAAAACAAAATGAATGTTTATACTTCTGTGGGTAGTATAGTAACAAAGAAATGTATTTAGCTGCAGGATCCTATTTGCTTCCACAGAATTCACATGCAATTTTCTATCCTGAGTGCACATTTAAATCTACATAAAAGGGGCACTTTATTTTTGCAAGAACACTGAGTGGGATAATGTAGACTGACTGAAAAGAGATGAACTCCTCCACTATTACATCTATTCCAGGACTCTAAAGTCATCAGAATCAAGAAAGTTAAGTGGATAATATCAGCTGTATAACCCCTTCTACCTACTATAAAATTTTACATATTTAGGGACTTGTCATAACTTTACTAAAAAATCCCATTTTACCAAATATTTAATGATCTCAACACAATAAATATAGAAATGACTTATGGTAAACAAAACATTTGAATAAGAATGTCCTGACTCTAAACACCAATGTATTTTGTCTCTTAAATTCCATAG
>VMDO01014837.1:0-53194 GCA_007922755.1 Pedetes capensis | reverse complement strand
AATACTTTGATAAATGTAAGCAGATTAAACATACCTAGTAAAAGAAAGAGTCTCATACTGGATTAAAAAATAATCAGTCATAGTTATAAGAGACATACCTACAAATCAATAATATAGAATGTAAAGATATTGAAAAGATAGACTACTTTAATACCCGACAAAAGAAAGCTGAATTCCTCATATTAATATCAGACAAAGTAGAATGTATGATGAAAAACATTAATAAAGAGATATACTGATGAATAATAAAAAATAATGAGCTGGACATGGGGCCACATATCTGTAATCCCAGCATTCCAGAGCTAAGGCATGAGGATAACTATTTCAAGGTCAGCATGGGCTTCAGAGTGGTTCCAAGTTGGCCCAGGCTATATCTCAAGACTTTGTATCAAAAGGAAGGAAGGAAGGAACAGAAAAGAAAAGTCCACCAAAAGTAATCACAATGGTGTACCTGTATGTACCCAATAACAGTGTGTGTGTGTGTATGTGTGTGTGTGTGTGTGTGTGTGTGTGTGTGTGTGTAACATTAACTGAATAAGAAAATTTGATAAATTCAGAGTGGAGGCTTTTAAACATAATTTTCTGAGAAACTGTTTCAAGCAAACAAAGATTACCAAACCGTAAAATATCTAAACAATACTTATTAAGTGCTCTCTAATAGACTCACATAGAACTCTGAACTCAATTAATACAGAGTTCATATAATTATCAAATACACATACAGTAGGCCATAAAGGAGAATTTATTAAGTTCCAAGAAACCAAAGTCATATACATGTTTTTCTTTGCTCACATTCAATAAAATTAGAAATCAATAAAAACAGAGCAAAAATGTAAACTCCAAAAAACATGCTTATAAATGAGGAATGGATTAAAGAAGAGACCATAATACAATTAAATACTCTCAACAAATAATGAAAGAATTAATGTGGAAATTTGTGGGATGTATTTAAAAAGGGTATGCAACCATATAGCACCCTGGCGTCTGATCACATCTGATCTCTGAAGCTAAGCAGGGTCCTCTTGGTTAGTCCTTGAATGGGAGACCACCCAGGAATACCAGGTGCTGCAAGGTAGGGAGAAACAATTGTCAATTCATTTCTGAAACAATCTGCCATTGAAAACCCTATGTATACCAGAGAAGCATTGACAATAGTGCCTGGTATGGATGGCACAGTGTCAGGGAGTGTTTCATTCTGACATACATAGGGTTGTTATGAGTTGGACACGACTCCACAGCACCTAACAACAACAATAGTTAAACAGGAGTATGTAGGGGAAAATTTATACTTTAAAATACATGAACTAGCAAACAGGAAAGATTAAAATTTAGTATTATAAAACTTCAAATCAAGAAGTAAAACAAGGTCACAATAAACGCAAAGTAGAAAGAATAGAATTTTAAGAGTAAACGTGAAAATGACATATTAACAAAAACAACAGAAATGATAAACAGCATTAAAAGCTGGCTCTCTCATAAACCAAATGTTGAAAATGTAAAATAAGGCATTATTACATATACCATAGAAATGTAAAAATAATGAAATATTACGACGAATTGTTGGTTTTGTTGTTGGGTGTCATTGAGTTGGGTCCGATTCTATGTAAAACAGAAGGAAACACTTCCTAATTTTGTCCCAGGCACATGGTCTTTTTTATTTTTAAGCCCATTGTTGTAGACACTGTGCCAGTCTATCTAGTTGAGGGTCATCCTTTTACTCATTGACCTACCACTCTGCCAAACATGATGTTCTTCTCCAGGGATTCCTCATCCTTACAACATGTCCAAAATATGTAAGATGCAGTCTGGCCATGCTTCCTTCCAAGGAGCACCCTGTTTGCACTTCTTCTAGGACAGATCTGTTGGTTCTTTTGACAGTCTATGGTATGTTCAATATTTGTCTCCAGCACCATAATTCAAAAGCATCAATTATTCTCCTGTCTCGCTTATTCAATGTCCAGCTTTTACAATTGTATGATGTGACTGAAAATACCATGGCATGAGTGAGGCACACCTTCACCTTTATTGTGACATCTTTACTTTTCAATACTTTAAAGAGATATTTTGCAAAATGTTTTCCCAATGCGCTGTGTCTTTTGGTTTCTTGACTGCTGCTTTCATGGGTGTTGATTGCACAACCAAGTAAAGCAAAATCTTGGGCAAACTCAATCTTTCCTCCATTTATAATGGAGTTGTGTACTGACCCAGTTGTAAGGATTTTTGCTTTGTTGATGTTGAGTTGCAATCCATACTGATGGCTGTTTTCTTTGATCTTCATCAGTAAATATTTCAAACCCTCTTCACTTTCATCAAGCAGAGTTGTATTATCTGCATAATGTAGGTTGTTAATGAGTCTTTCCCTAATCTTGATGCCATGTTCTTCTACATAAGATGCAGCTTCTTGGATAATTTGTTCATCATAGAGATTGAGGAAGTACTGTGAAAGGATATAGCTCTGGTACACACCTTTTCTGACTTAAAACCAAGCAGTGTTTCCTTGTTCTCTTTGAACGAATGCCTCCTGGTCCATGTACTGATTCCTCATGAATACAATTAAGTACTCTGATAGTCCCATTTTTTGCAATGTTATCCATAATTTATTGTGATCTACACAGCCAAATGCTTTGCATAGTCGATAAAACATTGATAGACCTCTTTATGGTATTCTCTTCTTTCAGCTAATATCCATCTGATATTAGCAAGCGTGTCCCTGGTTCCATGGCCTCTTCTGAATCTGACTTGATTTTTTGTTAGTTTCCTGTGTATATACTGCTGCAGCCCCTTCTGAATGATCTTTAGCAACATTTTGCTTGCATGTGATATTAATGATATCAATTTATAATATCCATATTCAGTTGAATTCCCTTTCTTAGGAACAGGCACGAATTTGGATTTCTTCCAGTCAGTTGGCCAGGTATCTGTTTTCCAAATCTCTTGCTGTAAACAAATGAGCTCCTCCAGAACCACATCTGTTTCTTGAAACATCTCTATTGGTATTCCATCAATTTCTGCATCCTTGTGTTTCACCAATTCCTTCAAGGCATCTCCCACTTTGTACTTCAGTACCCTTGGCTCCTGTTTCTATGCAGTGCATTATAATGATTGGTCACCCACCAATTCTTTTTGGTATAATGACTCTGTATTCCTTTCATCTTCTTTTGATGTTTCCTGCATCATTTAATATTTTCCCTGTAGAACCCTTCATTATTGCCACTTAAGGCTTGAACTTTTTCTTCAATTCCTTTAGCTTGAGAAAAACAGAGCATTTTCTTCCCTTTTGGCTTTCTATCTCCAGCTCTTTGCACATGTCATTATAATATTTGAATTTGTCTTTGTGAGCTGCCCTTCAAAATCTTCTGTTTAGTTCCTTAATTTCATCATGTTTTCCTTTTACTTTAGGTTCTTGACATTCAAGGGCAAGTTTCAATCTCTTTTAACATGTAATTTGGTCCTTTTTGCCTTTTAAATAACCTTTTGTTTCCTCATGAATTATGTCTTTGATGTCATGCCACAACTCATCTGGTCTTCGATCACTAGTGTCTAATGCATCAAATCTGTTCTTGAGGAAGTCTCTAAACTCAGGTGGGATATACTCAAGTTTATGACTTGGCTCTTGTACACTTGCTCTAATTTTCTTCAGTTTCAGTTTGAACCTGCATGGGAGCTATTGATGGTCTGATCCACAATCACCACTTGGTCTTGTTCTGACTTTTGATATTGAGCTTGTCCTTCATCTCTCCATAAGTGCAGTCAGTTTAGTTCCTATATGTTCCATCTGGTGAATTCCATGTGTACAGTCACCATTTATTTTGGTGAAATATATATTTGCAATGAAAAGGTCATTGGCCTGACAAAATTCTATCATGTGACCTCCAGCACTGCTTCTGTCACCAAGGCCACATTTTCCAAATACTGAGACTTCTTCATTTCCAACTTTTGCATTCTGATTACCAGTAATTATCAGGACATCCTGATTGTATGTTTGATCTATTTCAGATTTTAGAAGCTGGTAAAAATCTTCCCTATCTTCACTTGTAGACTTAGTGTTGGTGTATACATTTGAATAATGGTCAAATTAACTGGCTTTCCTTATAAGCATATGGATATTATTGTATCTCTGACAGCATTATACTTCAGGACAGATCTTGAAATGTCATTTTTTAAAATGAATACAACCCCATTTCTCTTTAATCTGTCATTCCTGGCATAATAAACCATTTAATTATGTGATTGAAAATGGCCCATGCCAGTCCATTTTAGCTCACTGATGCCTAGAACGTTGATGTTTGTGCACTCCATTGTCCTTTTGATGGTTTCTAATTTTCCTAGATTCATATCACATGCATACCCCTTCAAATTATTAATGGATGTTTACAATTGTTCTTTCTCATTTTGAGTTGCGCCACACCAACAAAAGGAAGTCCCTGGAGCTTTGCTCCGTTCCTGTCATTAAGGTCAACTCTACTTTGAGGAAGTAAGTCTTCCCCAGTCATCTTTTGAATGTCTTCCAATCTGGGGGAGGGAGCTCATTTTCCTGCACTACATCTGACAGTGTTTCTCTGCTATTCATAGGGTTTTCAATGGCTAATTGTTTCAGGAGTTGGTTGCCACATTGTTCCTTAGACTTAGTCTGGAAGCTCAGCTGAAAACTTACCACCATGGGTATCTATAGTACCAGTGGCATAGATTTACGGCATCACAGCAACTTGAAAGCCCCCACTCTACAGCAAACTGAAAGACACATGGTGTACTATGAATAGTATATGCCTATAAATCTAAAAATGTAGACAAAATTAATAATTTTATAAAATATATTTAAACTAATTCAAGAAGAATACACAGACCTGAACAAATTAGAGAAATTTAATTAGTAGTAAAAAAAAATCCAAATAAGCAGTAGGCCAAGGACTTTTCCTGAAATTTTCCTACAGTAAAACTGCTTTTTTATAAACTGAGAGAAGGAAAAAAGAACCAGTCCTCAAGTCTTTTGTGATCCTTGGAAAGCCTGAATCTTGAAATAAACCAACAAAAAAGTCAAAGCAAAAAGTGTAAAATATACATGAATTCAACTTAGGAATATAAATGTAAAAGTTCTAAATGAAATATTTGCAAGCTAAATCCAGTGAGGTGGTTTTTAAAAATATTTCAATGTCTAATTGGATTAGTTATGTAAATTATAGGACAACAAAGAAACCAATCTCTCTTGATACACAGAAATTAAACTCTCCACAAATTTGTGACTTAAAATTCTTAATAAAATAGATATAAAAGACAATTTCTTTAAACTGGTAGCAGATATCTACAAAACAATGAAGCTGACTTCATTGTTTGTAGTTTGATGTTAGAAATATTAAAGTTAAAGCCATAAAAAGGCTAACTAGCTAATTATCTGTTCATCTATTCATCATTAGTTAGCACTCTCAGTTGATGAAGACAAGAAAAATTTCAGAGGATTAGAAAGAAAGAAACAAAAATTTTGTTATCTTAGACGACATGATTTTCTTAATCCAATAGAATCTAAAGATAAGTCACCAAAAGTAGGACAAGGGCCCAACAAGATGCAATAATCAAGGTAAATCCACAAAAATAAGTGTATTCACAAACCAGAAAAAATAGAGAAGGAATATGTCAAAGAATAATTTACATCAAGAAAGATGCCCTGGTGTGGGGATGTAGCTTAGGATGAGCAAAGCCCTACGTTCTACCTCCATTACCATACTACGAAACCCAACAAAGTCTTACTTAATTTAAAAGCTATTATAAAATGTTGTTGAGGAACTTTAAAGAAGATCTAAACAGAGAGGTATGCTCCCAGATGGGAAGACATGAAATGATAATGATATCAATTCTCCCTAAAGTTATATATAAGTACATTATGAACCAATCAATATTCCAATAGAATCTCCCAGGGAATTTGACCAATTGATCTTAATATTCATATAGTATTTATAATTTATCTACTGATATTCTTTCCTTATAATGTTACCTGATTTTCTAATTGCAGTTCATTTTGATCAGACAATGTTGAATGTACTATTTCTGCCAGATTTGTTTGCAATCTACTGCCAGGGTATCTCTTTTGGTATCTTCCCATACCTACATGCACACCTGCAGTCCTTGCATTTGGCAGGACTTCTTCATACATTTTGGTTCCACATGACAGATGTCTCCTAGTGTCACTGAAAGTGGATTTAGGTCCTGATTTTTTTCTACTGGTTGATTTGAGATAATTTCTAAGAGAAGGAGACAGTAAAGTCTTTACTTCAGTGTCTTCAAGCATTTTTATTCTCATTCCCCAAAAGAATTTTTCAAAAACAATGTGCTACCTTGCATATTTTAAAGTTGATTTTTTCACCTTGTGTGTAAAAGATACAAGAAATATCACTTCCCACATATATTGAATGAAATAAAATGGTTAAATCTTTCTTTACTAATCATCATTATCTACTTTAAATATACACAGTTCCTGGTTTTCCTCCCCAGATTTTTATAATATACTATATTTTATGCTTGAATTAAAATTTCTCTACATCCAAATACATGTTTTTGTTGTTAGGTGCCGTGGAGTCGGTATCCGACTCATAGCGACCCTCTGTACAACAGGGGAAACACTATTGTCAGTGCTTCTCTGCTGTTCATAGGGTTTTCAATGGCAGATTGATTTTTGGGAGGGGGTTGCCAGGTCCTTATCCCAAGCCTACAGCTTCTGGTGTTCCCAGGCGGTCTCCCATCCAGGTACTAACCAGGCCCCACCCTGCTTAGCTTCCGAGATCTGACGGGATCGGATGCCACAGGGCTACAGCTGCAGGCATCCAAATATATAAATAAGTTAAAATTAACTTGACTAATTGATCTTGACTCTTCACACTGTAATTTGCATTTAAGAACAAGGATTTTTTTTTGGGGGGGTAGTACTGGGGGTTGAACCCAGGGCCTCACGCTTGCATGCTTTGCAAGTGCTGTACCACTGAGCTGAACCCCCAGCCCATTTTCTTACTTTTTGAGTCAAGGTCTCACTAAATTACGCAGACTGCTTCTGGTATTGAACTTGAAATCCTCCTGCCTCTGTCTCCTATGTCACTGGAATTACAGGCATGAACCACCCCTCCCAGCTGAAGTCCTCCTTTTTATTGTGGTAAATAGACATGACATAAAACTTAGCATTTGAGCCATTTTTAAGTGTATCATTTATAAGCATTAAGAATGTTCGCATTTTGCCTTTGAGAGCAAAGATGATATTTCTCTTCCTTTTCTGACTTTACTCTTTCTAATTGCCTGTCCCCTTCTCTTTAGTCCTCTTTCTCCTACTAGTCTCCCTTCTACTTTCATGGCATATATATTTAAATGTTGAATATATATTGAAATCTAGCATCCACATATGAGAGAAAAATGTGATGTTTGCCTTTCTGCGTCTGGCTTATTTCACTTAAAATGATGATCTCTAGTTTCATCCATTTTCCTGTAAATGCCATAATTTCATCCTTCTTTATGGCTAAGTAAAACTCCATGGTGTATATATATCACATTTTCCTTACCCATTCATCTGTAATGGACAAGGAGGTTGATTCCATACCTTGGCTATGGTAAACAGTGCTGCACTGAACATGGTTAAGCAGGTATCTCTATGGTATGTTGACTTATATTCCTTCAGCTATATGCCCAGGAGTGGTATAGCTGAGCCACATGGTAGATCTATTTTTAGTTTTTAGGGGAACCTCTGTACTGATTTCCATAGTGCCTGCACTTACATTCCCTCCAACAGTGTGCAAGGGTTCCTTTCTTCCCACGTGCTCATGAGCATTTGCCATTGTTTGCTTTGTTGATGCTTGCCTTTGTGACTATGGTGAGATGGTATTTCAATACAGTAATGATTTGCATTTCCTTGCTGGCTAACATTTCTTCATATGATTGCTGTTCATTTGTATTTCTTCTTTTGGGAACTATCTGCTCAATTCTTTTGCCTATTTTTTGATTAGATAATTTGCTTTTTGTTGCTTAATATTTTGAGTTCTTACATTTCTAAGAGTAGTTTTACTTTTTCCTTTCTAGTTTAGAGGCTATATTAGTTACTTTTGCATAACTGTGACCAAAATGCCAGAAAGAACAACTTAAAGGAGGTAAGATTTATTTAGGCTCTTGCTTTCAGAGGGTTAAGCTCATGGTCACTTGACCCCAAGTGCTTGGGTAGAAAATTATGGTAATGATAGATTTTGGCAGAAGAGGTTCTTCACCTCACAGAAGACAGGAAACAGAGATAGAGGATGGGGACAGGGACTAGGTATAAGCTTCAAAGGTATTCTCCCCATGACCCACTTCCTCTAGCTAGTCCCACTCACAACGTTTCTACCACCTCCCTTCAACACATGAGCCTGTGGGGGACATAACATATTCAAACTGTAACAGATTCCTTTGATTTCTTTTTCTTGCCTAATTGCTCTGGCTAGAACTTCTAGTACAATGTTGAATAGAAGTAATAAGAGCAAGTATCCTTGTATTGTTTCTGACCTTGCAGGGAGAGGTTTCAGTGTTTTACCTTTGAACATAATGTTCATTGTGGGTTCTTCATAAATGCCCTTTATCATCTTGAGGAAATTCTCTTTTCTTCCTAGTTTGTTGAGTGTTTTTATCATGTATGTGTACTGGATTTTATCTAATGCTTTCCCTGCATCATTTGAGATAATCATGTGAGGGTTTTTTTCACCCTCATCCTATTAATGTAGCATACTACATTGTGTTATGGAAGGCACAGGGTCCTTTCTGAGTCCATATATTGAGCACTGACCCCAAATATGACAGTATTTATAAATAGTGCCTTTAGGGAGATAATAAAGGCTAAATGAGGTCATAAAGATGGAGCTTTAATTCCACAGGACTGATGTCTTTATCAGAAAAAGAGATAGCAGTAGTACATGTGTACAGAGGAAAGATCATATGAGGACATAGCAAGAAGGTGGCCGTCTATAGCTGAGGAGAGCAGCCTGTCCAGAAACCAACCCTGCCAGTTCCTTGATCCTAGACTTTAGCTGCCGGAACTGTAAGAAAATGAATTTTTCTTGTTGAAGCTACCCAGTCTATGGTATTCTGTTATGGAAGCCCTATCAAACTAATACATATTGATTTTGTTGTTGTTGAATCCCCTGCATTCCTTAGATAAATCTCAATTTTTCATGGTATATAATCATTTTAATATACTGCTGGATTTGGTTTGTTAGTATTTACTTGTTGAAGAATTTAGCATCTGTCTTAATAAATGGTGTTGGTCTATTGTTTCCTTTAGTTTTGTGAGGCATATTTATAATAGTTGATTTATAGTACTTGGGTATTAAGCCTACTTTCATAATTCTGGACATGTGCACAGTCCTATGCATATGAATGACCTTCTAGATACTCAAGAAATTGTTAGAGTTTTTCAGAACATCTCGTGGACATCTCATTCCTTAGCTCTTCTGAAGTTTTTTGGCTGGTCTCTTCTTTGCCCTGACTGATATTACTGACTCAGGCAGTTGCAATGCTAAATAATTATTGGTAATTGTTTTTATCAAACAACCTCTGAGTAGAGTGGCTTGCAATGAGCAAGATCCTAGTCAGGTTAAAGAAAGATAAGCTCTGATAATGACACTTTTTTGCATGTTGCCAGTCAGGTCAAGCAGGGAAACATCCCTAGCCAAGGGTTTTGGGAATCTCCAATCCATTCTTCTTCCTGTTGGCTGCTAAGCTATTATTTTTCAAGGCTATTGGTGAGAGTCAGATGTGAACAGGGAAAGTTTAAACACCATAAAACACTCTGCACTTGTTGAGACTCAGTTTTTCTGGAATAAAATGCTCCATGGATTTTTGTAGTATTTAGGTTAATTTCCTGCATTCTGAAAAAGTTTATTTTGACAATCTTTGCCAATTTTTTCCTTGCTTTTATGGGGCTACCTATTTTTGGAGGTTCTTACTTTGCCATTCTGTAAGTACTACCTCTGTTCTATTGCTTTTCAGTTCTAGATCCATATTGCCTTTGACCTTGGGCAAGTCACATTACTTCTCTGGGCTCTCTTCCTTTGTGCAACATAGAGGCATCTAGAGGCTAGATAATCTCCAGATCATTTTCCTTACTTAGAAAACACATTTTAACTTTTCATGATAAAATATGTTAATGCTCTATTTATCGATTCTAAAGTGTTAATACTCTTATTGATTTATTTTAACATCACTGATACTAGAATGCATGGTGTAATTCATGTACAAGACAGCATTGTGTCTCAGTTTAATTTTTATTGTTAAAAATTTCTTAGTGGTATATAACATAAGTGAACATCTTACATAAGTAGTATCTTATATTCTGTGATGTACATTGTTATTGTTAGGTGCTGTCGAGTCAGGGTCCCACTCATAGCAACCCTATGTACAACAGACAAAAAACTATTATCAGTGCTTCGCTGCTATTCATAGGGTTTTCAATGGCTGTTTTGGGAGTGGGTTGCCGGGTCCTTCTCCCAAGCCCACCTCACCTAGTATTCCTAGGCAGTCTCCCATCCAAGGACTAATCAGGCCTGACCCTGCTAACTTCCAAGATCTAACCGTATCAGACGCCACAGTCGCATGGCTGCAGGCATGATGTACATTGGCATAGTCCTATTCAGAAGGCTTTCAGGCTAATTTAAGTCATAGCAAGCTGATTTGAGCTTTTTGATAAGGGTGACCACATAATGTCTTATTTCTTCTCCACAAGCCCTTGACTTGGCTGAAGTATTGTTAGACTATCAAAATCATTCCCTTCTCTATAAACCTCATAGCCTGGAAAAAAAGGTAGAGATTGACTATAAACCTCAACCTGCTGGTTTGTAATCTTAGATCATTAAAACTGGCAAGAATCCTAGAGACTCAAGCCCTGCCTCTTATTTGTGCACACTGGGACACTGAGGTACAACTTGGCAAAAGAATACGTCAGGTATACCCAGTTAATGGCAGAATGGAAATAGAACCATGGTCTGTTGCTCTTTTCTATTAGACCAGGCTGCCTCCCTTTTATCCCTTCTCGCTAAGCATCAGATTTATCTGGATATCATTTCCCAAACCATTCTAAAGGCATTCTCCCCACCTTAATGAGCAGTTAGAATGGAGACAGCTATATATTTTTAAAATCATTAAATCATATTTGTATCTCAAGTAATGTGATTCCCTCTTGGAAATAAATAAAAATGCCAAGATCAGCCAGAACCCTTTTGCAGACCAGGTTCTCCTCCTTCCAGGCACCAGCCAGATCATTGCTAGCAGGAAAGGGTGGGCTGGCAGTAGTCTTTGTTAACGCTTAGTTGTAATTCAAATGTTATAAGGCACTGGGTCAGGATGTCCAAATTTTAGTCTTAGCCCTGACAATAACCAGATAGCTGTGTAACCTGAAGTCTTGATTGGTGGAGTAGAACCTGGACTGAGGCTTTTTCAATTAAAAAATAAAGCAGTCTGGGAGGCAATGTTATATGGATAAGCAGAATCAAATGCCAAACAGAGATCTGGAACATTGAAAAAGTACATAGCCCTTGATGTAGAAATCCAGTTTCTAGGAATTTATTATTTGGAAATAATAAGATATATATATATACACACACACATACATACATATATATATATACACACACACATGTATATATACATACATACATATGTGGGGGGGGAATAGAGAAATACTTATTGTAATGAAAAACTGGAGCTTAATCTTGAACAACACGTGGTTAAGTAAATAATTCTTTACAATGAAATGTTCTACAGCAATTAAAAATATGTATTTATGGTGATGGAAATATTTTCATAATTGATTAAGAGGCAGTTTATAAAATAATGTGTAAATTACAAAGCCATGTTTGTAAACTAAAAATACACATATCCCTATATGGATAGGAAAAAGATGAGTGCACATTCAACAAATGTCAGTTGTGAATTTTCCTCCTTTTTCTTGTATATATTTTGTATGTCTTCTACAAAGATTATGTAGCCCTGGCTAATTAAAAAGTTTAATGCTTAATAAAAAGCAATACGGGCCATTTAAAATAGAAGACGCTAAGTAGCAATGAGTAGTGTGAGAATGAATCCATAAAACTGAAAAGATGGAGCCTAGACAAACTGAGGAGTACCACCCAGAGGAAGATAGAATATCATGTTATGATGAAAGCTGTTCTGACATTCTGGAAGTCTCTGTGCACGAATATGGGGGTAGACCCTGACAGATTAGATGCCAGTGCCCCAAAGGCAAAGTGTCTTGCCCACACATTCCCCTAAGAAATATCTAGCACAGTGCCCCCAATAAGTGCTGTGTAAATGTTTAATGACTGAATAATGATAAACAGATACACAGCTATTAGTCACTCATTAAGAATTTTTTTTTTACTTAACACAGCAGAGGAAAAAACTACATGATTTCAGGCAAATCTCCAAATTAATATTTCAGAAAGAAACACTTCATTTACAGCATTCTGATATCTCCAACTAAATATATAAACAAAGAGATTACTCACTTGGCTATATTTCCACAACTTCTCCTGAGTTTTGGAGAAAATATGCCTCCAAGCACAGTACACTTTAAAAGATTTACTGCATGAAAATTACTTCTCATCTTTATGAAATAAAATCTAAATTTGTTTTGAAGGGATCTGGAGCAATCAGCCCTTAACTAGTTCTCACTCTAGCACTGAAGCCTCCCTCAGTACAGAACCTCCTCCAGATCTAAAAGTAATGACTCCACAAATGGATGATGACTACAGTAAGGCCTGATGTCACCTGTTATAGCAAATCCTGTGCATTCTTGCCCTGTCACAAATAAGTTTCTGGTAGTGAATATGTGAATTTCTTTTTCCCTAACAGATTGATTCTGCTTGTATTGACCCTCATGGGTCAGAGTTACTGGTGAAGGGTTGGGAAGACAGGTTTGTGCACAGATAGGCCCAAGAGGACTGACAGTAGGGAAAGAAGATCGCCCCCTTCTGTTCAGTGAAGACCATAGCACGTTAGACTGCCCTTTAAAATTGTTAGGTGCTGTTGAATTGGTCTGACTCAGAGTGACCCTATATACAACAGAAAGAAACACTATGTGAAATTGTGCCATGTACATGATCTTTTTTATTTTTAAGCCCATTGTTGCAGGTATTATAACAATCCAGCCAGTTCAGGGTCTTCCTTTTTTTTTCTGCTGACCCACTACTCTCCAAAATATAATATCCTTTTTCCAGGGATTGGTCTCTCCTAACAACATGTCCAAAATACATAAGACACAGTCTAGCCATCCTTGCTTCCAAGGAGCACTCTGGTTGCACTTCTTCTAGGAGAGATCTGTTGGTTCTTTTTGCAGTCCACAGTATATTCAATATTCTTCTCTAGCACCATAATTCAAAAGCATCAATTCTTCTCCTGTCTCCCTTATTCACTGTCCAGCTTTCACAAGCATATGATGCAACTGTAAATACCACGGCACAAATCAGGTGCACCTTTGTCTTCAATGTGACATCTTAACTTTTCGCCACTTTAAAGAGATATTTTCCAAAAGCTTTCCCAATGGAATGTGACTTTTGACTTCTTGACTGCTGCTTCCATGGGTGTTGATTGTACAACCAAGTAAAGCAAAATCTTGGATAACCTCAATCTTTTCTCCATTTATCATGAAGTTGCTTACTGACCCAGTCACAAGGATATTTGTGTTCTTAACGTTGAAGTGGAATCCATACTGAATGCTTTGTTTTTTGAACATCATCAGTAAATATTTTAAATCCTCTTCACTTTAAGCAAGCAAAGTTGTATCATCTGCATATCACAGGTTGATAATGAGTCTTCCTTGAATCATTATGCCACATTCTTCTTCATAACGTCCAGCTCGTTCAATGATTTGTTCCACATAGAGGTTGAAGAGGTAATGTGAAAAGATACAGCCACCCCTGATGCGCACCTTTCCTAACTTTAAACCACGCATGGTTTCCTTGTTCTGTTCAACTGACAGCCTCCCGGTCCATGTACAGATTCCTCATGAGTGCAATTAAGTGCTCTGGCATTCCCAAAAGGTTTTCCTCAAGCTTAAAGAATTGAAGAAAAGATTCAAGCCTCGAGTAGCAACCGTGAGGTATTCTACAGGGAAAATATTAAACAATGCAGGAAACATCTTTAAACATGTCTACCCCATATTCCACCAATTGGAGTAACAGTGGAGTTGATCAGTGCATTTGCACATACATAGAAGACACTGACCTGTTGGTGTCTACTGCTTGAATTTGCTGTATGTGAGGAGAAAAATGTTTATAGTTCTGTTGATTCCTTCTCAGGAGGGAGAAGAGAGAAATAAAAGGATATAAAAAATGGAGCAAGTAGGTTATTTGCCCCATCATTTATCAGAGTCTTCCTCATCAGTGATTCTGATTTTCTGAACTTTTTCAGTCTCCTTCCTTTCCATCTGTATTAAGGGCATCCAGAATGTATTGTTTCCCTCTATATTAGTTAAAGTATATAGATCAAATCCAATGTGGGGAGTTCCCACACTGTCATCCAGGATCTAAGATTCTCTAAGTCCTCAGAATTCTCTCCATTAATCTATTCTAGTTGGAAAAAGGGATGAAGATCACATGGAGAAGATATGGGCTAAGCCAGGACATAGTATACATCATTGCCATGCTTATTTTTATGACATACTCACATGGTCACCTTATTACAGGGAAGCATTGGAACTATAGCTGAGCTATGCACCTAAGGAGAGCACAACATGGATATTGGTGTGTGTTCAGGGTCTCTGCCACATCCTCCAAGGTCAGTCTCCGTTCTTTGTTGTTGTTGTTGTTTTTAACAAGGAATGCAAATCACATCATTGTAATAAATCTTTGTTGCTGTTGTTAGGTGCTGTCAAGTCGATATCTGACTCATAGCGACGCTCATAGGGTTTTCAATGGCGACTATATCAAGATTGCCTTGGGAGTGGATTGCCAGGCCCTTCTCCCATTTTTGCGGTGCTGGGAATTGAACTTGAGACCTCAGACTGCAGCGCAGCACTCTACCAACTGAGCTAAATCCCAGCCCAATAAATCTTTAGATGAGTGAAAACTAAAGGAGAATCAGTAAGGATCCTGAAAGTTACCACAGCTTGACTGCTGCCTCTTCTAAATAACCAAAAGTGAATATTCAGTCCACAAATTAGAGGTTGTTTGAATGAAGACAGAACTTTCTCTTGACAGAAAGGAGCTGCTTTCTGACAGTGAAGCACTCAGTATCGCAGTCACATAATTAGAAGTGAATGACAGGTGATACAAGCCATACACACTGCCTCTCGCTCTATAAAATCATGCTGCTACATAGGGAAATTACATAAAAGGAAACCAATAGGAGATGTGCACTGAGAAATGTAGCAGCATTATCTGGGTGTCGGCAAACAGATTTCTAGGCTTTGGGAAGCAGTGGTTTTAATGTAAAGAGAGCAGGCTCTGAAGATCATCAGTTTCATTTTAGGGCCCAGCCTTACCAGTGGCCAGGTGTGTGGTTTCCACAAAACAACTTGGTCTCTCCAAGTCTTGGTTTTCTCATCAGTAAGATGAATATAATAATGATCCCTTTCTCATAGAGTTATAGAGAAGGGTAAACCATTATGTAAAAGTGATTGGCATGAAACTTGGCATAGAACAGATTCCTAATAAAGGGTCTCTCTTAAAGAGAGAAAGTAATGAGGTCAGAGAGCTACCAGGGGCCTGAAGGTCACATAAAGGCTTTGGCTCTTATTCTGAGTAAAGTGGAGAAAACTTTGGGAGTAAGATTAGTACCTACCACCTAGGTTTGTTTTGAAGATTAAGTGAAATGACACATGTCAGTGCTCAGTCCTGTGACTGGCACATATACATCACATCAGTTTTTATCATAAATAGTACTGGTATGCATTAGTCCTCTTCTGAAGGGATAAAAGTAGCATAGGTTGGGTGAGGAGAAAGGGGACAGATTTTGGAGTCCCTCTGGCTACCACAGATTTGTCAGTCATACAGAGAGTGAGAAGAGGGTATAATGCAGGCCTTGAGGTGAGTCACAAAGACCTAGAGATGCTGCCATAGTGAATGTCTTCCTCAGTTCAGTCTCATAGGGGGATGTCTGAAGACAGGATGAGGTCATGCCTGAAAAAACCTTCGTGTTCCAGAGGAGAAATATGTTCTGCAAATTTAAGTCATTATTATTTTGAAAGCCAAATGCCAGGCTTTGAAATATAGCCTGCCTCTCTTCAATATCTAGTTATGTTTCCACAGCACAGGAAGAAAAATAAAGCCAACTGTTTATACGCAGTAGTATTTCTGGTAAGTGAACTTATTAGTTTAAAAGACAATATTTACAGAGCTTACAAAATAGCATGCTTTCTGTCCACAGAGACCTGTTTTAATTAAAGCTCCACCTTTAAAATTCATTAAAGTAATCAGTTCTAAGCGATTAGGAGCCTGCATATTAGATTTCAACATGCAAGTGCTACAGAGCTCCTTCTGCAGGGGTAGGAGGCAGTGATTTGAACAATTGCAAAGATCTCTTATTTCATTTCACTTCTGTTTTATTTAAGGGCACTAAGTGGCTAGCTACAGGAATTGCACTTTTGTATTAGGCATGAAGAACACAGTTGCCTGTTATGTAGATCACCTCATTATTACTGTTACCTGGGCAGAGTTGTGACTTAGAAGTTGGCTCTCCTGGGGAAGAGGGGATAGAAAGGGGGCAGTTGACTGTGTAGAGATAAAACGTCACAATGTTCCTCTGCCCCAAAGAGACTTTGCTGTTTTACTCTGATTGGAAGAGCTCAGTGGGGCAGATTTGAGTTGTAATGATGTCATAACAATGGCAACCAAAAACAATGCGATTATTACCATCACAGTAAATGGAGCGCTGTCTATGTATGAGGTACACACATTATGTTTTCTGAGCCTTGCAGCAATCCTATGAGGTAGGGGCTCTTGGCATTCTTGTTTCTTAGATGAAAGTGAGAGAGGCTAGGTCACTTGCTAAAAGCCTCATAGAGACTAAGTGACAGGAAATCCATATAGGAAGAAAAGGACTGGCCTTGGAATTTTCTCAGGGCCATTTTCTACATGTGAAGCTCTTTGGCCTAATTTCTCTGGGCTTTGGTTTGCTTGTATGCAAAATGGGAATGATTTATATCCACCTTTGTCGGGTTCTGATATGGAGCAAATGAGATAACAGAAACGAGGCATTTAGCACAGAGCCCAGCCACAGAGGACATGGACAATGTGGGGGAGCAATTTGTATCAAGAGCTTGAAATGAGAAGCCAGGCATCCAGCGGTGGCAGAACCAGCACCCCTCTGCCCAACTATTTCCCGTGCAGCCCCAAATGTGAGTGCAGAGGAGGAGGCAGGAAAGGTGCCTCACAAAGAGAAGATGAGGATGACAATCAGCTTGTGTGGGGGTATGGAAGAGCCCAGAGGGCATGTGCTGTGGCAGCAAGTAACAGCCCTCTTCTCACAAAGGAAGTGAATAGAGATTTCATGGAAGCCACTGAAGCAGGCGTCCTGGTATAGGCTGATGACACGGCACAAGGAATCCAGGGAGGGACAGCTGGCTCTGAAATTGGCCTCAGCCGCTACTCTGAGGAAATCGAGCTGCCACTGCCAGATGTAATGGCTAAGAAATGTTCTCAATGGGCCAGACATGGTGGCTCATGCCCATAATCCCAGCGACTTGGGAGGTGGAGGCAGGAGAATCAAGAGTTCGAGGCCAGAGGCAGCCTGCATAACTTAGTGAGACCCTGACTCAAGATTTTAAAAAAGGAGTGTAGGGTGCAGCTCAGTGGTAAAGGACTTGCAAAATGAGCATGAGCCCCTGGGTTCAGCCCTTCAGTATCACACACAAAAAAAGAAAGGAACTTCCTCAATGGAAATCTTGTGCAGCCTCCTCAACTTTCACATAGGGATATCAAGGTCCTAAGGTTGGAGATCACATCCTCTTAACTACACTGCATTCTTTAATGTCTGGAGAGCAAATCTCTACACTTGGGTTCAAGATGTCTTTGCCATTTTACCAACTGCATGATCCTGACAAAAGTACCTAATTCCTTTAGGCCTTGGTTTCCTCATCTGTAATGTAGCACCTATTCCACAGTGTTTTTCAAGTACTAAATGCGAGAATGTCTATAAACTCCTTAGCACAGTGCTTGGCCCCTGGTAGTATCCTATATAAAGCAAAGTCTTCTTTCCCAAATTCTCTGGAACTTTATCCCTTGTTGGAGGCATCTTTTCTGCTGTCCCCATCTCTGCTGCCCCTAAATGCCATTCTTCAAAGCTTCTCTAGATGCCTGCTGTTGCTTATCCCCATGACCTGTGTCAGGCCCTCACCATTAATGCCCACATTGCTGAAGGGTATTATGAGGGGCCCTGGCAAATGGAGGGCCTGTCTCCTGCTTTATGCCCTGGGAGCCCCTCTGGGACAGCTGGTCCCCAGAAGGATTCACCACAGGAGTCTCCTGAGGACAGGTCTGTCTTGCCAGCTGTGGACTCTCTTACTGAAATTTCAGAATATGCCTCTTATAGGCTTGGCATTCTGTAATAGGCTCCTGCAGCCACCTTCCTCATTGTCCCTGAGGTGAGGCTGGTGCTGGTGCCTGAGCCAGACTCATTCATTCCTCCACCAGGCATTGAGTTGGCACTAGGCAAGAGAATACAGTGGTGAGCAAGTCAGACACAGTTTCTGTCTTCAGGGATTCAAAATGACATTCACATAGACAAGAAATAAGAGAAGATGACTACAGCTATTCATTTACTTATTAATCATTATGGATTGAGCCCATACTTTGTGCCAAGCTCCATGCTAGGTATAATAAATACACAAACGAATTAAAAGAAGAAAATCCTCTTGGCCATAAGGGACTTACAGTGTAGCAAAGAGGACTGTGTAAATGTAATTCCATATTTCTTGATGTATGTACTCACTTAACGTGTAGACAATAGGGAGACAGATGTGGTTTGCTAGAAGAGCACATAATGTGGGAGTAAGACCAGGTCTGGAGCAGGGTGAGAGGATGGTGGGTTGATTTTGAGACGTATTGAGTGGAGGTGCCTATGAGACATATAAGTGGGCAGTTCCATATATAGATGTGGAGCTCAGAGGAAAGGGGCCACCTGGACAGAGATACCTGGCTGTTGTCAGTTCAGCACAAAGGTGGTAAGTAAACCCAGGGAGTGAGTGAATTCACGCAGGGAGAGTGGGAAATGACCACAAAAGAGGACCAAAGATAGAACTCTGAGTTCCCTCTAAGAAGCTGCAGCCAGAGGTGGTTGGGAAAGAGAGTGCTTGCAGGAGGAAGTGGTTAACAGTAGCTCCTGGAACAGATGCCAAGTAAGATGAGGACTGAACAATATCCATTAGATCTAGCAATGTAGAGGTAATTGGGCAGGGTGAAAAAATAGCCCAACTCTTCCTGTTCTCCTCTTTATCTGAGAGGCATTTTTCTAGTGACTGGCCTTAGGTTGTGGAATACCACTTCAACTTCTTCATATGACCCTTGGCCCTTTTCCCAAGCCCACCCATGTGCTGAGGAGAATGCCAGTGAGTAGGACCATCCTCAATACAGTTTGTCTGGTCCTTCAAGTCTCTGGGTTTCTCCCAATTGATTGGTGCTCCAGGCATCATTTTTTATAACTATCACTAATCCAGTCCTAATTCTAGCTTCATATCATTTTCCTTTGTCAGAGCTAATAGTTATGCATTAGCAAAAATTTATTCTTACAATTATTTTTAAAGGGTTCAGCAATGATAGTAGTTTTCAATCCCATCATATAAAATGTGTTTTCAAGCCTATTATAATCACATGATTATATAAATAAGTGAGTGAACAAATTATCCAAAGCAAAATGCTGTTAGATCTCAAGCACACTATCTTATTCTGTGTAATCCAGATACCTCCAAATAATTTTCCTTACCTCTGTATGGGCACACAAAAATTTAAGCCCAAGGCTAGATTATGAAAACAGCAGACATAAGAATTTAGGTCCATTTTATGTAGGAAATCTGATGATGCAGAACTCATTGAGAAATGGACTATTATTTAAAACATAGAAATGTGTAATTAACCCAAACAAATGCAGGATCACAGTTCAATTTCTTTTTCAAAATGAGTTGTTACTTTCTTACAGGAAAGAAGAGTATATTGAAAATGGATTTTACTGCTTTGGAGAAGTTCACTCATTAACATCTCCTTTGAGGATTCTCATTATGTTTGGTTTCAAAGAGGCCATTACTGACTACTTAACAGACAAAATGGTTCCCTGTTGCTCTCTAGTTGTGTCTGAAGCTATTAGGATAAGTTGAGAGGTATCCACTCAGGTTGGCATCCCAAAATACCATGCAATTGCAGCTACAGAAGATATGACCAACTGTGATACCTACATATTCTGTACTGTATACTTGATGGCATGAAGCCTGGTGGCACCTTTAGGGTGTTATGCCTTTTGTTCTGGGATCCAGGCCCCACCCAGAAACTTAAAGAATATACCTTTGCAGCCAGTTGGGTACTTCTGGCCCACAATGTTTTAGCTTAATTTACAAATAACTTTAAACACAATTACCATGTAACATTGTGGGCTCACAACAACCTACTTGGTCTCCATTCCATTTTCTGGGGCTCAGTCTCTTAATTCAGATAAGGATTTGTCCTTGAAGTCTTGCTTCACCCTGGATGGCCCTTTGGTACTCCTGAGGTTTGCTGGTTTGTGTCCTCATTACTTCTAGTTAGCTTATGGATAGCCTTCTCATTTAAGAAGGAGGCCAACCTCAGGGAAATCGCTAGTCCCCAACTTGTCATGTCTCCTCCCAAAAATAAATGTTCCTTTCTTCATAAAGTCCTTCTTACTTAGCTATTTCAGGTGATCAATAAAACAGACCTAGATTCAGTGATACTTGTTTTGGACCAAACCTATGTCCTGTCAATTCTGTAAACATTGGCATGTTCTTTTTCAGAAGACTATACTGTAGGCCTTCTCCCTAGCCTGCAGCACCTGGTATTTCTAAGCTATCTCCCATCCAAAGACTAACCAGGCCAACCCTGCTTAGTTTCTGGGATCAGGTGGGATTGGACGCTAGGGGGTTGCTATCAGTTGGACCGGACTCAACAGTACCTAACAACAACAACATACCATAAGTTTCCATAGGATTCCCTAGCTCTTGTTTATGTCTCATTTATAGAAAAACGACCACAAAAGCATAATACATAAATCAGCTAATAGGCAAAGAGCCCTTAACAACCATCAGAGGTTTGAAGGATTTTTTAAGGCACAACTTTCTGATTTCAACTTCTTTTTTTAATGAGTTCAGTGCCCTAACTTCAGTTTAAGAAATGAAAAAGATAACCAGGCATAGTGGCACATGGGAGGCTGAGGCAGGATGATGCAGAGTTTAAGGCCAGCTGGGCTACCTAGCAAGACTCTGTCTCAAAGAAAATGAAAAAGTGATAATCCTTCCTCACTATTTGGAAAGCACGGGGCCGATACAATATTTCACTGTGGAAAGGAAAAGCGAAAGCAAAACTAAAATCTTAGTGTCATTATCTTAATATTTGAAACCTGGCTTCCCTTTCATTTAAGATTCGCTGGATTTTTATCATTGTTAGTTTTGAAATTCTCCTGCTAAGTTTCCAAAATTTAATGTTATAAGGTTAAGTGACCTTAAAGTTAGTACTTCGCAAGACTTAGTAACAATTAAGAAAAACAATGAAATATGAATTTGTAGGTGTCATGGTTGGAATCTAAAATGTTCCCCAAAATTCATGCATTCTAATGTTCTGCCTCCAGTTGATGGTGATATTTGTGGATGCCATGGAAGTTTGAGAGGCAGGTTTTAGCTTTGTGAAAGGGGATTACTGAGTGCTGGCCTTTGGAGTTTAACCTAGACACTTGGTTCTGGGTTGCTCTTTCTGCTTCCTGATTGCCAAAATGTGAGAAGGTCCTGTACCACAGGCTCGAGTGCCTGCTGCTGCCACACCTGCTCCACTGTCATTATCGACTTTGATCCTCTAACTGTGAGCCCCCAATAAATATTTCCTCCCATATATTTGCTTCAATTGGTTTCTCTGCCACAGCAACACAACACATAACTAACATACTAGGTAAGTTATCCTCTGTCCATAGCCATACCACCCTGGCATCCAAACCCGGCTGATCTTGAACACAGGTCAGGCATGGGTAGTCCTTGGATAGGAGACCCCATGGCAATACCAGGTGCTGTAGGCTTGGTAGTAGGACTGAGCATCCCACTCCCAAAACAGTCAGTCATCAAAAAATGTATGAATAGCAGAAAAGCACTGTCAAACTTAGTGCCAGGCATGGCACAGTGTCAGGTAATGCTTCATTCTTTTGTACATAGGGTCACTATGAGTTGGATTCAACTCCATGGCACCTAACAATAATAAGCTATATTCTAAAATGAGTACCTAATAAGCAATATACTTGTGATTTGTGGCATTACTAATATAGCTTCTTTAAGAAAATCCTACCCACAAAACTCAGAAGCAATGAAGATTAGAGGGAGCTTATTTGCATTACAAAAGGCCACTTTGGTTTACAAAAGAATTCACCATAAGGTTTCTTAAGAGAACACTTGTACAGGGTTTTTGTTTACTGAAATAAAAACTTCAACTTGTATAAGAGTTATAGGAACTCTCTAATGGGTAATAGGAGATCCACCCTCTGTTAAGATGATTTATCTTGGGTCAGCTGGATGGAAGGCCACACGTGAGAATGTGCTGGCTGACTCTACAAGGACCCTGGAATCCACTAAATAATTCTAAACTCATCTTTTCTAAATGCCATACTCTCCTTATCTGTCCTGAGTGCGCATGTATGGAAGAGTGTCCTAACAAAACAATTTTGGGGGATATTTCAACTTGGCCTAATCCTGTGTCATTCTGAGCCCGAAGAATCATACTACGCTTATCCTCTCATTTTCTGCCTTCTTGACCACCAAAACTTGTGGAGTTTCCTGGTTGGGACCCCTAGATCCATGGGGATCCACCCTAATGGTTGTCCGTGGAGACAGGACTCTATACTCCTGCTCATTTTGGGCTGGGATGCAATAGCCTTAAGAATTAATTTAAAATATTTGTCAATGATTGGCTTAAAACATCCACAAAGGTTCTTTTCTTGTGTAAGCCCCAATTTGTGACTGAAAGCTCTGTCAGAAGACATTTGTTAGTTTAAGTTGTTTTTTTAAGAAATCTCTGAAATGTATGTTAATGATGTTACATTTCTTCCCCCTCAGTAGTTTCCAGACAAAGAAGCAAATAAAAAGAGGACCACTCTGTAATTCCACAAAGAGAAAATCATTGAGCAAATTTACCACTCAGGGACATTTCCTACTGGAACAGGACAGCTTCTCTTTCCATTTCAAGTGTGTGTGGGGGGGTTGGAAACAGGAAGAAATCAAATGAGTATCACATAAATATGGACTAGTTTCCCTAATCTGGAGATGAGTTAGAGAGGCAGCCAGAAGCAATTGAGCATATTATCAGAAAGAGGCCATGGAGCTTAGCAGCTCAGTAGATCTGAGTGTGAATCTCTGTTCCACCATTTATTCTCTGTGGAACTTGGGCCAGTGACTTCATTTGTCTAATGAGATGATTCCTCATATGTAAAACTGAGAAAATGTTATTACCCTGGCAGGGTGGACAGCATATGTAATGGGTTTAAAGACCACAGATCCTGGCATATAGTTGTTGCTGTTTGTTAGGTGCTGTTGAGTCATGTCCAACTCATAGCGACCCTCATAGGGTTTTCAACGGCAGATTGTTTAGGGATTGCCTTGGGAGTGGGTTGCCACGTCCTTCTCTCATTTTTGAGGTGCTGGGAATAGAACTCAGGACCTCAGAGACTGCAAAGTGGTGCTCTACCAACTGAGCTAAATCCCAGCCCCTGGCATATAGTAGGCTCTCAATAAATGTTGAATGAGTATATGTTGAATTAATGGATGACTACATATAAATACCCAAACTAAAGCCATCCCTTTAATTCTTTCTAAAGTTTAATGAGGGCCAAGAGAGGACCTATGTTGTTGTTGTTAGGTGCCATCGAGTCGTGTCCAACTCATAGTGACCCTTATATGGTTTTCAATGGCTGATTGTTTTGGAATTGCCTCGGGAGTGGGTTGCCACATCCTGCTCCCGTTTTTGTGGTGCTTGGAATCGAACTCGGGACCTCAGAGACTGCAGAGCGGCACTCTACCAACTGAGCTAAATCCCAGACCCTGAGAGTACCTATAGTAGTGACATAATGAAAACTAGACAGGTCATTAGACTTCTGATGCAAACTTAGACCAAGGAAGGATTCTCAGATAATACTTATGGTAAGTTACAAAAAATGGTCTAATGAAAGTTTGTAAGCAAAAACAGAATTAGATAAAATGTGGGTGACTACCATGAATGGATGGTAAGACTGTCAATTCTCCAGTTAAGCCCAGTACTCTGGGTTGCATAACCAGTGCACATAATAATAGCACTACTTCTTTACATACAATTTACCTGAGAGGAAAAATAGGGTCCCTGAAGAACCTGTTCTTCTTATGACTTTGAAAGTGTGGTTCCCGTGATTACAACCATTTCCAATCACTGCCAGTTATGGAACTCAATCCTTCAGGTAACGGAGAAAACTCAAATGTTTTCCTTTCCAAGTCTGTGGCTCCCAGACAGAGGGATTTCAGGAAAAAGGCAACTTCCTTCTGAGGTTCTCTTTCTTATAGCATTAGGCCCCTTGGCTCCTCTTGTTTTCTTGGATTAGTTCAATGGGAAACATATGGCTAGAAATAAATTGACATTAACAGGTGTTCTAAAAAGCAAAGCAAAACAGAACATGAAACTTGCTTTGGCTTAATGAATCTTTCATCCACTTTCGTACTGGCAAAAAGAGGAGCTGATTTCCCACATTCAAGCTGTACCAACAACCTTTTGCCTTGCTCCCCAACTGAATTAACCTTATCTCAGGGCAAGTGCCTTGTTTTCCTAGGATCCCCTCCCCAAAAGTCAGAGTAGCCTTCCTTCCCTTTATTTCCGTGTGAGGGGATCTAGAGCCTGGTACCATAGAAACATGCTGTGAGATCCAAGGTACTGTTTACACAGGACCCCAATCTAGCTACCCCATTCCTCTTGAGGCAAACATGAAGCTTAGGCCACATTTGTCCTTGAACTGTACTAATTGCCACAGGTGATGTTTTTGACCTTCACCTTCCACAGGCTCCACTCATGTAAGCTTTCATCAAGTAATTATTGAACTTCACAAGTGGTAAATTTAGGCAGATTATATGGATCTTTTCAACTCAATTTAATTCTCCTTCCTCTTGGGAGCAATCTTACTAATAAGAGCAAGTGGTCCACTCTGTTTCTTCAGGTAGGCGGCCCATCCTGCCCCTGTGCTGCTTGTATTTAAGTGGAAAAGTTGTCCTTCCTTTTGAAATCCACTTAACAGATACTTGGACTTGCTCATCAATCTAGGTCCTCTAGTCTGAGCCCTATTACTAATGAATTAGTATTCTAAAGTCCATACTTCATGGTTTTATATATTTCTCAATTTGTTCAGAACCGGGAGGTTAAAATGGAATGCTATTTATTGGAGACTTTGAGAATCCCCCACAAGCACTATGTGCCAGGCACACACTCTACATTTATGTTATAGTAATATATTAGTAAACATCATAAACAGACCTTTCTTTTTGGAGTACTGAGGTGTTGAACCCTGGGCTTTGTGCATGCTAGGAAAGTGCTCTATTGCTGAACCACATCCCCAGTGCCCTGTTTTTTTCTTTCTTTCTTTATCTTTTCTTTCTTTTCCTTCCTTCCTCCCTCTGTCCCTTCCTTCCTTTCTTTCTTTCTTTTTTTGAGACAAGGTCTCTCCAAGTTTTACAGGCTGCCTCTGGCCTCAAACTCAAGATCTTCCTGCCTCCACCTCCTGAGTCACTGGGAATATTGGTGTACACCATGGCATGCCTCATAAGCAGAGGTCTCATCTTTATGGAGCATATGTTTCTAAGTTTTCCAGGAGACATTTCTAGTAAGAATTGTTTTGCATCACAATTACTTGCATAGTATATAATCTCCATGGAGTACACCATCAGGGCAGTTCCCCAGCCATATGACATCAGCGGCAAAGTCAGGAATTCTGCCTTGCCTTCTTGTTGATACCTTTTTCTAAGATGGCTTTGTTTAGACTTGTGTTCCTAAGGGATGTGACTATCGCTGGACTAGAGATGGAATTCAGCCTACTACATCTAATGTTGAAACTTGACACTTTTTTCCTTTTTAAATCTGTTCTCTTTTTGTTTACAGTGTACTGTGGCAGAATCAAAGCTTTTGAAGATTCACTGTTCAGGATTCAGCATTACTTCAAAGCCCTAGAAACTTTAAGCCTTGACTGAATATGAGATATAAACTTCCAAATAAACTCAGAGAATTTCCAAAAATATTCTATGTGGTTGCACTGTGCTTAAAGTTTTAAGGTTGTTCAATGTTCTTATGTATGCATGTCCAGAAACATAACTTAGAACCAATTAAAGGCATACATTATTTTATGCACTTGGCTGTATTATACTTTGAAGATGTTGCATGTTTTACAAATTGAAAGTTTGTGGCAACCCTGCATCAAATAATCTACCAATGCCACTTTCCCATGTTTCTTCTCGAGTCATGCTGCATCAGCAAAAGGAGGTCCCAGGTGTTACTCTATTCTTGTCATTAAGTTCAACTCTACTTTGAGGAGATGACTCTTACCCATTTGTTTCTTGAATGCCTTCCAGCCTGGGGGCTCATTTTCTGACAATATATTTGACAGTGCTTCTCTGCTATTCATGGGGTTTTCAACAGCTAATTGTTTTGGGAGTGGGCTGCTGGGTCCTCCTCCTTAGTCTGAGTCTGGAAGCTCAGCTGAAACTTGTCCACCATGGATGGCCCTGCTGGTATCTAAAATACTGGTGACATAGCTTTCTGCATCATAGAAACATGCAAGCATCACAGTACAACAAGCTGACAGACATGGAGGGGAATGACAATGTACTCCCTTCCAAACAGTCCATTTTTACGGTAGCATAGGCTGTATGGCACTTTGGTAGTCCAGTCTTTAATAAGTTCCTTAATACAAATAGTAGAATAAGAATGATAATGAAATTGTGGTGAAATTGAGTTGGACCTGACTCGATGGCACCTAACAACAACAACAACATATACTATGTATTGATCAAATCAGGATAATTAGTGTTTCCATCTTCTTATCATTACTTTGTGTTTGGGGCCTTTGAGCTTCTCTCTTACAGGTACCAAACAACACAGATAGAAGTAATAAATTCTGGTGTTCTATAGCATAGTGGGGTAACTATAATTCATAATAAGCTATTGCATATGTATTTTATGGATGTATGGAATTTTATCAGGACCTAGGGGATAATTAGACAGCTGGGGTGCAAAATTAAGGAGGTACTCACTCTCATTGCCATTGTAAGAATGATATGTCAGGATCCTAAAAAAACTAAAAATAGAACTACTAATCTAATTACCCCACTTCTGGGCATATATCCAAAGGAAATGAAATTATCATACAAAAGAGATCTCTGCAACAACCACAATATCACAAAACCAAAGTTATAGAATCAGTCTAAGTGCCTGTCAAGAGATGAAGGATAAAGAAATGTGGTATATATACACAGTGGAGCATTATTCAGCTATAAAGAAGAATGAAGTCCTCTCTGTAGTAGTGAGCCAGTACATCACTGTAACAGAGAAACTGACTGAAGCAAACTTACAGGAGGAAATATATTGGAGGCTCATGGTTAGAGGCAGCACAGGCAAATGGCATGGTGGCAGGGGAAGCATACTGAGGTTCATAGCAGAGAACCTCACTTCTTCACAGTCAGGAAACAGAAAGCAGATAGAGTGGCCAGACACATAGATCTGGGGTTAAAAACTCCAGTGACCCACCCACAGTGACTTACTTCTGTAAAGCTTAGGACTCAGCAACCAAAGTTTCACTGCCTCCAAAAACAGCACCACCACGTAGGACCAAGCATTCAAACACACGACCCTTGGGAAACATTTTAGATTCAGACCACAACACTTTCATTTGCAGCAACATGAATGGAACTGGAGGGTATTAAGCAAAATAAAACAGACACAGAGGGATAAATAGCATATATTTTCCCTCATATGTGGAAGCTAAGAAAAGCCAACCTGAATATAGAATAGTGACTAGAGATTGAGAGGGGTGAAGGGGGAATGGTGGAAAGGGGGTGATTGGATTTGATCAGTGCATTTTGTGTGCATGTGTGGAAATATGACAATGAATCCCATTAATATGCAAACTTAATACATGTTAATAAGATTTCAAAAATAAAAAGAACAATATGCCTAGAGAACTTTTCTTTGGTTTCTGCTTCTACTTTCATCCTTTCCCATTTAGTACTTTTGTTTATATCTCCACTTGGCTATAAAGGTCCCTATTCTACAACCAGGTCTTATAGAGTTAGTTTGAAGTTTCTATCCAGTAGTAATATTGAAGATATGGTAGATCCTTTCACTGAAAAAATGGATAATTCGGCTTATTCCTAAGTCACAGGGCTATATGTATGTACTCCTACCTCCTTATACTATACCTTGCATGAGTTATATAGTCTCAGGTGACATTTGGTGACTTTCTTGAATGAGTCAAGGTAAAGTATTCTTTCCCCTATTCTCAGTTCTTGATTTTAAGCACTGACTTTGTCCTGATCCCACTTCACATCAGGAATACTATAGCCACCTTACTCCATTGGCCATCATTGTTTCTTATTAGATAGAAGCATAGCAACACTTAACCATTCTTACCCTTGGGCTTTTCCCTTCTGGCTCTGATCTGTGGAGATGGTTTTCTCTTATCCAGGACCAGTTGTGTCATTTTGTTGATCTTTTCCATCAACATTAATCTCTATAATAGAGGAACTATTGAACTATGTGTTGTCTCAAAGGAGGTGTTATTCCTCTTATTTTTCATTCAGAGATATTTATCCAGTGAGTGTATGAACACATGATAAATGATAGCTCTGTTATGTTAATTATGATTTTAAAGCCTCCCAAAGAAATTTATATGCTCTCTATTTTATTTAGGTATTTGAAATCTAGCTGACAATATATTCCTGTGTTAAACAAAAGCTTTAGATTTCAAATAAGAGGAGCTGGAGAATTAAATGCAAACAAGATAAAAGAACTCCATAAGAAGACTTGATTACCACTGTAAGGCGAAGAAGAGGAAAACATAAAGTGAATTAATCCTGCTAGATATTACCAATTGAGCTTTTAGCTTCTGTAAGTAATACCTAAGACAGAGGAAGAGGTTATTTTTGTTTTAGGCATGCATGTGAATTTTACTTTTTTAAAATAATAATTATGATAATCTGCTTTCAGGGGAGATGCTAATTTTCTGTTTATCCAGGTTCTAGCCAACTTTACTATAAGATTAACTATGTGGCACATACAGTATGTTTAATGATGAACTAATAACCTCATTTAAAGAAAAGACTGAAGGTTGGCATTTTAACACTCCAGGATTTTTTGTTGTGGGCTGAATACTGAAATCAAAGGCATGTTCAAAGTTTTCAATTCCTAAGCTCATGCTCTCCACAGTCTGATTTATGTATCAAACAGCTGATGGACTTGCGGTGGAAATGTGTAGCTTTAACTACCAAGACAAGTGACTAATTACCCTAGACAGCAATTACATGAACAGACAACCTCCCTTTAATTAAATATCAGGCTTAATATTATAACTTTAATGTCAGTTCAGAAAATATAATGGAAATTATGAAAATGCAAAGCTTTCAGAATCATAGAATAAAAGGTTATAAATATGAAACTCAATCTTTCATTTTAAGACTCATTTTCATATACTCTCAAATCTCTTGCCTTATCACAAAATCTTTCATTTCAATAGTTACCAAATAGAAAGGCTTTGGGAGATGTGAGATCAACATGCTAAATGCTTAAAGACTGATAAATGCAGATATTACAAAACTAAAGTCAGTATCTTTGCAGTCTAACAAAATATCCATGAATACTACACTGCAAATGATAGATACATTTCTTTTGTAAATATGTTCTGCATTTAATTGCAAAATATTCTGGTTAAATTAAGAACTTTTGCCTCAAAAACCTAGCCATGAGAAGAGGTGTCACTGTATTAGACTTAACATCATTACTTTCTTTCTATTCTCTCTTCACTGCATCAGGCAAGGGCCTGGCCATCTCAAACCAGGATTACTGTAATAAACTTGAAGCTGGTTTCACTGGTTTTCATGAAAAAAATAGGAGTTTTTCTGTGGTTAAACTGTTTGTGTCCTTCCAAACTTAGTGTTGAAACCATCTTCAATTCAATAGTGTTAAGAAATGGGGTATTTAGAAAAAGTGATTAAGTCATGAAGGCACAGCCCTCAAGAATGGGATCACTTCCTTTACTGAAAAAGCTTTAAGGGAGCAAGTTCTTCCTGTTTTGTACTTTCCATAATATAAAGATGCAGTAAGCAGCAGCCATCTTTGAAACAGAGAGTAAGCCCTCAACAGACATCAAATCTGTTGGTGCCTTGATCCTGGACTTACCAAACTATAGAACTAGGAAAAACAAATTTCTGTTGTTTATAAACTACTAAATCTAAGGTATTCTGTTGGAGCAGCCTGCATTAAATCAGGGTCCCATTTAATGTAGGAATTCTAGAAGTCAGGCACTAGGCAAAGAATTTCACCAATTTTGTCTTGTTTGTTTTGCACAATATCCGTAAGAGCCAGCTTCAATCTACAGCTGAGACAAATGAGAGGAAAGGAAAATAAAGAATGCCTTGCTTAAGATCACAGAGCTAATCAATGACAGGTCTTAGCACCTGGTTTCAGACTCAGCCCTTGCAGACCTGTGCCTATTGGCCTGTAATTAGACTATAAAAATAGCACATTAATTCACGCTAATTCCTGCCATTCAATCCATCTTTGCATTTCATTACCTGAGAATCTCCCTAAAACACAGCTCTCATGATCTCCTTTCTGCCTTCTCAGGAAATTTGACTAACTCTTTAAAGTCAGTAAGATAGAGTACCAAAGCTTCTGTAATGTAGGCTCAGTGGGCTTTTCGGATACTGAATTCCCAGGTCTAATCACACCTCTATTCATGGACCCTGGGCCAGCCTTTATGCATGCCTGCCTCTAAATATTTATTCATGCCATTCCCCTACATCTGCCTACGTCCTCTTGCTTAGCCTATGTTTTCTCACTTACAAACTGGGAGTAATTACCTCTTTCTGAATGTGAGACATAGTCATAATAGTGGAAAGCACCTAGTACAATGTCTAGCATATTGTTGTTAGGTGCTATCAAGTCATGTCCAACTCATAGCGACCCTTATAGGATTTTCAATGGCTAATTCGAGAGTGGATTGCTGCATGCTTCTCCCATTTTTGCAATGCTGGGAATCGAACTCAGGACCTCAAAGACTGCAGAGCGGTGCTCTACCAACTGAGCCAAATTGCAGCCCTAATACTAGCATATATTATTATTTATTATTGTTGTTATTAGGTGCCGTTGAGTCAGTATCTGACTCATAACGACCCTCATAGGGTTTTCAGTGGCTGACTGCTTTGGGATTGCCTTGGGAGTGGATTGCCAGGCCCTTCTCCCATTTTTGCAGTGCTGGGAATTGAACTCAGGCCCTCAGAGACTGCAGCGCAGTGCTCTACCAACTGAGCTAAATCCCAGCCCCAATACTAGCATATAGCAGCCTGTAAATAAAAAGAGTTTTTATCAATTCAAGTCTTATCCATCCCTTAACAATGCACTTAATTGCCTCCTCTTCTATGGGGCTATTCATGAACATCTCAGTTAGAAATGGTATATTCTTTTCTTCCTCCTTCTCCTTCTTTTTCCTGTTCTCCTTCCTCCTACTCCTTCTTTTCCATTATCCATATTGCATGTATTCCATTGGGCTTTATATCATAGTGATTCATGTCCACAGTCAATTCCCCACTGATTAGAACACAAATTTATAATGGGCAAGGGCCCTGATTCATTCATTTTTGTAGCCTTCTTGCAGCCTGGTGTTTTAGAATTGTAAAAACTGGCATTTTAGTCTCAGCTCTGCACCATACACATTAGATGACCTTGGGGAAATATTCTTGTACCTCAATCTCCCTATCTGTATAATGGAACTGACAATAGTCCCTAACCAAGACTTCTATGAAGTTATTTTTTTCATGATGTGCTCCACACAAAACTACAAACAATATTTTAATGAATAACTTAAAACTTTCTGTATTGATCTCATACTCAAAACAATGTTTCTAAGTTTTTAAGCTGATCTGTAACTATATGTAAAGGTTAAGAGTACAGACTGATTTTCCCAATTTAGATGCTTTTTATTTCTCTTGCCTAATTCCTCTTGTTAAAATGTCGAATACTTTATGGAACAAGAGTGATGAAAATGGGCATTCTTGTCTTCTTCTAGATCTTAGGGAAGTGATTTCAATTTTTCTCTGCTCGGTATGATATTGGCTGTAGACTTTTTATGTATAGCTTTTAGTATTTTATGGTATGTTCCTTGCATACCTGTTACTTGAGGGTTTTTATCATGAAAGGATGTTGAATTTTATCAACTTTTAAAAAATCTATTGAGATGATATTATGGTTCTTGTTCTTCATTCTGTTGATGCATTGTATTTATTGATATGCAAATTTTAAACTATCTTTGTATCCCTGGGTGAATACTACTTGATCATGATGTATGATCATTTCAGTGTGCTGTTGGATTTGGCTTGCTACTATTTTTGTTGAGAATTTCTGGATCTTTTTTCCTTAGGGATATATATGGGTTTACTTTTTTTTCTTTTTGTTGTATCTTTGTCTCATTTTTGGTGCCAGGGCAATGCTGGCCTCATAAAAATAGTTTGACAGAGGTCCTTCCTTTTCAATTCTTTGAACTTGTTTAGGAATAATTGGAATTTGTTGTTCTTTAAACATTTCATAGAATTTAGCTGTAAAACCAAATCCTGGACCATTTGTGAGGGGAGAATTAGAATTACTACTTCAATTTCATTACTCATAATTTCTCTGTTTATATTTTCTATTTCTTCTTGATTCTATTTTGGTAAGCTCTATGTACCCAGGAATTTATTCATTTCTTATAATTTGTAATCATAGTTCCTCCTAGTAGTTTCTTATGATCCTATGTTGTTCTGTGGTATCAGCTGCAATGTTTCTTTTTTCAGCTCTGATTTTGTTTATTTGGATTTTCTCTCCTTTTTTCTAGTTTAATCTAGCTATCAGATGCAGGATTTTTATATCTAGAAAAACATAAATAGTCCATAAAATACTGTTAGGACTGATAAATGAATTCAGTAAAGTTGCAGGACACAAAATCAACATTTTAAAAAAGAGCAGTATATTAGCTGGGGGCAGTGATACACATCTCTCATCCCAGCAACTTGGGAGGTGGAGGCAGGAGGATTTCAAGTTTGAAGCCAGATACAACCTGTGTAACTTAGTGAGACCCTGTCTCAAAATAAAATAAAAAATGGGCTGAAGGTGGGTCCCAGTGATAAAGCACTTGCAAAGTATATATGAGGCCCTAGTTTCAATCCCCAAATACTTCAAAAGAAAAAAAAAGTAGCATTTTTTGTAATAATGAACTTGCTGAAAAGTAATTCAAGAAAGCAGTCTCATTCATAACAGCTACAAAAACACATAGGAGTAAACTTAAGCAAGGAAGTAAAAGATCTCTACAGACAAAGTTATAAACTATTGATGAAAGAATCTATTGAGTATTGAAAACATATGGAAAGATATCCTATGTTCAAGGATTAGAAGAATTACTATTAGTAAAATGGCCATGCTGCCCAAGTTGAACTTTAGATTCAATGCAATTTCCATTAAAAAATGGATGATTGTCTTAACAGAAATAGAAAAAAATCCCAAAATCCTTATGGGACTACAAAATAAACAAAATAGCCAAAGTTATCTTGAGCTAAAGAACAAAGCTGGAGTCATCACAATACCTGATTTTAAAACCTAGTAGGTTTAAAGCCATAGTAACAAAATAGCATGGTAGTGGCATAAAAACCAACAAAGGGTGAAGAATGGAGAATGAAGAAATTAATTCACATATATACTTTTTGATTTTGATTTTTTGACACAGGTGCCAAAAACATATATTGGAGAAAAGACAAACTCTTCAATAAATGATGCTGCAAAGTTGGATATGCATATTCAGAAAAATGAAACTATATCCCTTTTTCTCTTCCTATACAAAAATCAACTCAAAATCAATCAAAAACCTAAATCTTTAATCAAAAACTATGAAGATACTACAAGAAAACATAGGGGTAAAATGTTAAGACAATAATGTAAGCGATAATTTTTTTGGATAGGATCCCAAAAGCACAGACAACAAAAAGAAAAATAGACAAACAGAATTATAGCAAATTAAGAAGCCTCTCTACAGCAAAGGAAACAATCAACAAAGTAAAGGGACAACTTAAAGAATGGAGGAAAATATTTACAGTCTATTCATCCAACAAGGGGTAAATATCAAGGATATATAAGAAGCTGAAAAAAATTAACACTAAAAAACTCTCACAAAGTTCAATTTTAAAATGGGTTAAAGATCTGAACAGACACTTCTCAAAAGAAGACATACATGTGGCCAATAGGTATATGAAAAAATGCTCAACATTATTAGTCATTGGGGCAATGCAAATCAAAACCACAATGAGATATAATCTTACTCAGTTAGAATGGCTATTATCAAAAGGACAAAAAGTAATAAATGCTGCCCAGGATGTGGAAAAAGGAAAATTCTTATATAAAGTTGGTGGGAATGTAAATGTATGTAAATTAGTAAAGCTATTATGGACAACAGTAATGGATATTCCTTAAATAACTGAAAATAGTACTACTGTATGATGTAGCAATCCCACTTCTGGGTGTATAGTCAAAGAGAATGAATCCATTATATCAAAAAGACACCCGCACTCCCATGTTTACTGCAGTACTATTCACAATAGCCAAAATAGGTAGTCAATGTAAGTGTCCACCAATAGATAAATAGGTATGGAAACTGTGGTATGTATATACAATGATCATTATTTATCTACTGATAAAAAAGAGAATGAAATCTTGTTATCTGTAGCAATGTGGGTGGATCTGGAGGTCACTGTGTTAAATGAAACGTGCCAGACACAGGAAGACAAACATCAAACATTCTCACTCATTTTTAGGAACTAAAAAGTCAATTCCACAAAAGCGGGGAGTAAAATAGTAGTCACTAGAGACTGAGAAGGACAAAGAGTAAAGGGTCAGAAAGATCAACAAGAAGCACCAAAACCCTATCAAATAGAAAGAATTACTTCTGCTTTTCTACAGTGAAATAGAATAAGTATTGGTTGCAACAATCTATGATGCATTTAAAAATAAATTGAAGAATACAAAAGTTTCTGGCAAATAGAAATGATTATTGTTTGAGGAGATAAAAATGCTTTTTACCCTGATTTGATTGTTACACACTACATAGATGTGGGGCTGAGGTTTAGCTCAGTTGGTAGAATGGTGCTCTACACTTTCTGGGGACCTGGGTTCGATCCCCAGCACCACAAAAATGGGAAAAGGATGTGGTAATCCACTACCGAATACAATCCTGAAACAGTCAGCCATTGAAAACCCTATGAGGGTCACTATGAGACAGACTTGACTGGATGGCACCTAACAACAACAGATAAATGTGTCAAATTACAGCACTGGCACCCCATACAGATGCATAAATATTGTCTCGATAGAAAATGGAAAAATAAAATAAAATAGTATAACATTTAAAAATGCAACAAAAACTCAGTCCAAGGAAAAAATAATCTCACAATAATAAAAGAGCACAGAATCTGGAATTAACCTACTTAAGTTTGTTCTTTACTTTTCCTCCATACTATTTGTCCTTGGGAAAAGTAATTTCTCCAAGCCTCAGTTTCCTCTTCTGTAAAATGGTTATGATGATCGCCAGAATAGGGATTACAGTCCCTTTCCCACATAATTGTTTTGAGGTTTGGCACTAATGTTAGTAAAGCATTTACTATGATATTCCAGGGCATTGCAAGTTCTTGATTCTTTCACATAATTGATGCTCAGTAATTCATAAATTCTCAATAACTACATCATAATTGATGAATATGTAACAGGAATGAGTTTTTAGTGTCTGTTATACTTTCTTACTTACTTTCATGGTAATGGCTGGCCCTGATCATGTCAATACAGAACACTCAGTTATTGGAAGGAGGTTGGTAACACAAACCTACTCTCTTCACTATGGCCCTTTAAGGGACATGGTTTGACCTGCTTTCCCATTTCCTAGTGAGAACACTGAGGTACACAGCAGTGATCTGACAGCTAGTATAGTATGATAGCCAGAACTCCAACCCAGAGCTGTGAGTTGTTCTAGCTTCACCAGAATATATGCTTTGATACCAGAGGATTAGAAAGTCTCACTATTTGCATTCACTGTTCACAGAAGAATCAATCTAAAAGCTGCATATCACATAATTTAGTGGTAAAGAGAATGCTACACCAGGGAACTATTAATTTCTTCTGGCCCAAATGACCTCTTACTTCAAAACAGGAACCCAATAATGCTCCTTGGAAAATTATAATTCTGTTAGTAGAGTGACTTCATCTGGAAGGAAAATTGCCCACTCATACAGTGGATCAAAGATGAATAAAACATGCTGGTCATGAAATACACTAGGTATGAGATCCCATTTAATTCCATACTACTGTGTCAGCACATTATGCAGAGAAAAGTTTCCTAGACTGCCACAGGGTTTTGCTACTGAATACTTAAAATAGCAAGGATTGGGAAGCTTGTTGCTTCATATGTTGAAGCAGGCTCACACCCAAGTATAGTATGTAAAAGTAGAAGATCCCATGCTTGTCAAAAATATGTGTGTGATTGATACAAAGAAAATAATGCCTCTACTTATAAATAAGCATCCTTAGTTTTGGCACATGCCAGCCTCTCTTAGCACAGAAGCTACTTCTTGAGAGGCATTCTTCATGCAAAGTAGAATCAATATTTTCACATCTCTCAGGTAGTATTTGGTTCACCAAGACAATGAATAGTTTCACCAATGGTCCTCATTTGGGAACATAAGGATTAATGAGGTGGAAGAACTCTATCATGGCCAAAGGATAATTGTCATTATCATTGATAATATTTGGGATTATTTACTGAATTCTTATTTTATGACAAGTACTTCCCAACATGGAATTCTGATAGATGGGTTTTATGACTTCAACTCATTCCAATCTATGTGATTTTGCACAAGTTATTTTATATCTCAGTTCCTCTATTGTAAAATTGTGTCTGTAGGAACCTTTTGACTCCACAGGGCCAAATGTGCACAATGACATACACAGACGCCAGGGAATAATACCAATGATTTGCCACTATGTGTGTATAAGCAAACCTGGTCTATACTTGAGAGCCTGTTAACAGTCTTTGGCACTTCCAATGAGGGCTGAAATTCCCAGCCCCATCCAATTGTTACAGTGGATCCTAGAAAAAAAATCACTAAACACTGAGAACTGTGCATGGGTTCCTGCTCAACTGCTTATTCTCTAAGGGGCTTTAAACTCAGTACTTAACTACTCTGAATTCACGCTAAAGTCACACTAACTGGGTTTGAATCCCACTTCTGCTAGTTGTTAAAATTTTGACTTTAAGTTATTTAAATCATTTTGCCTACTTTATCCATGAAATGTAGTACTCATCTTAGAGTTCTTTCAAGGATTAAGACAAACATAGACAAAGAACCTGTCCCACAGTATGTGCTTAACAAATTCCATAGTTATTGTTGCTATTTTCTGTAAAGTGTGGGTAAAAGTACTTAATCTTGTAGACCTTATACAGTTGTTGCAAGGATGTTGCATGGGGAAATTCCAAGGGAATTTCAAATGAGTAGTATTTTAAATTTAGTGTGGAAGCTGGAAGAGACTATAAGAGCCCAGTTATTTTTACTCAAGTTCTTTACTCAAGAACACCAGTTCCAGACATGGAATGTAGCTGCAAATGTTGTATTCATGTAAAATTTTCACAATGAGGCAGAATTTGCTCAGTCTTCAAGTCCCCACTGCCTGGTAGCTACATATTTGCTGTGGTTGCTATTCTGACCCACTGCAGGTTTTCTGAGGTCAGTAAGCCCTTTCTGACCTTGTACGGTTGAAGCCCATCCTCATATTCCTGCCCTTATTCCCAAGACATAGTCCTTTGGATAAGAAAGAAGACATGATACTTAAAAATAATCCAAATCTATTTTATATTCAGTGATCATATAAAAAGATGCTGATATCTAGGTGCTGTGGAACATGCCTGTAATCCCAGAAACTCCAGAGGCTGAGGAGCAAGGTTGCAGGTTTGAGGCCAGAAGCAGCCTGCACAACTTAGCAAGACCCTATCTCAGAATAAAAAGGAACATGTGTCAAGGGCCTTAACACATGTATATGTTTAAAACAGTAATTTGAGTAGGAATTTATATTAAGGTAGTGTTGTTGTTGTTGATAGGTGCCGTCGAGTCGGTATCCAATTCATAGCGACCCTCATAGGGTTTTCAATGGCTGACTTTCGGGATTGCCTTGGGAGTGGATTACCAGGCCCTTCTCCCATTTTTGCGGTGCTGGGAATTGAACTCGGGACCTCAGAGTCTGCAGTGCAGCGCTCTACCCACTGAGCTAAACCCCAGCCCATTAAGGTAGTTGTTGTTGTTGTTGTTAGGTGCCGTCGAGTCGGTATCCGACTCATAGCGACCCTCTGTACCACAGGGGAAACACTATTGTCAGTGCTTCTCTGCTGTTCATAGGATTTTCAATGGCAGATTGATCTTTGGGAGGGGGTTGCCAGGTCCTTCTCCCAAGCCTACAGCTTCTGGTGTTCCCAGGCGGTCTCCCATCCAGGTACTAACCAGGCCCGACCCTGCTTAGCTTCTGAGATCTGACGGGATTGGATGCCACAGGGCTACCGCTGCAGGCATTAAGGTAGTAGTTGGTGAAAATATAGTCAAATGAATTTATGGTGTAATTATTTATAGTTAGTTTTTATAATAGCAAAAAATGAAAACATAAAAATGTCCAGTAATAAGGAACTGGTTAAATGAATTATGATACAGTTGAATGGCATGCAACCATGAAAATATTTTAAACGATATTAAATGACTTGGAAATATGCTCACAGTACAACATTAAATGTTAAAAGCAGCATATAGAACCATGAATAAAACATATTCATTTGAAAAAATCTACCTATCCATCAAGGGTAAAAACTTGGAGAAACTGTATCAAATACAACAGATATCTAGAGGTTAAGGGATTTTGTATTGTTTTTATTCTTGTTGCTCTCTTTGTTATATATTATACTCTTCAAGTGTTCTCTAATTCTCACATAAGGAGGAAGAATTTGGTGGTAGTAAGGTGTGCAGACTCCAGAAGACCCAGGTTCTAATTCTAGTACTTCCACTTCCTAGCTGTGTAACCTCGAACAAGACATGGAATTATTTGGACTTCAATTTCCTTCCATGTTAAATGGGAATAATAATATTTATCACAGAAAGTTTTAGAGATTATTCAATGTATGCAAAATGCTGAGCCCAGTACTTAGTGTGGACTCAAAAGCACATCATTATTATGCAGTGCTTTAATAACTGGAAAAAATGTTGTCTTGAAAATAGCTCTGGATTTTAGTTTTCATAATTGGTCATAGGCGCCAGATATTTCATTTTCCTGGAAACTTATTGGATAGCAAAATGTGAGTAGAGCAAAGAAAATGGTTAAATAAAGGCCACATTTAAAACTTATCACATTAAAACTTAACCTGGATAAAGAAGGAGTTGTGCTCTGAAGCTCATATGGGAAAAATATTAAAAACCATTTCTGTTAGTTTGAGTACAGAGCTGGCAAAATCAGATCCCAACTCTCTAGGATAATTATATACTCTATAAACGTGCTGCTTGTTTTCACATATAATGTATTTGGATATCAAATAAACCATGTCAAGCTGCACTCTGAAAGCCTATCAGCTTCTTCACCCAAACTCGAGGTGCTAAAGGACACTAAGCAGGTGACAGCACAAACTGGACTATATAGGTAGGTCATCAATCACTCGCCAGAAATCTAGGCAGTTATAATTATTCCTTGCTTCTCCAGGAAGTAATCAGCTCTGGTAAGGTAACTCAGAGTCCTTCTGAGATGCCAACCTCAGCCCAGCTTTAGGTCAGGAAGCAGGAGATGGACAAAGTTCAGACATGCAGAGAAATGTAGTTTATTCACTAGGGCATTATATGCAGAGAAAGCAGCATCCAACACAGACTGAGGTCATATTGAGTTAAATGAACAAAAGTACCAAGCCAGAGCGGAGGTAAGGTGGGGAATCAGAGTCTGAGAATTCAACCAGAGATTGGCAATGCCTTAATGCACAAGAAAGCCAGAAAGAGGGAAGAAGATACGAAGAAATTTATGTGGGAATCATGGATGAGGAGGGCACATTTCTGCTTTCTTGACTATTGATGGACAATCTCAGCACTTCTCCTTGAGAAGAAAACTGCCAAACACAAATAACTTCCCTGGGAAATGATGCAAAGACACCATGTGTTCCCTAGATTCACTGTAGAACGTGAATCCTCACCAGTATCCATGTTTTCTTCTTCTTGAGGACATAGCTATATTGTATTTCCCAGGCACCCTTGCAGCTTGATATAGTCATATGACTGAGTGCTGGCCAATGGAATATGAATAGATGTGATCATATCTTTCCAACGTTGCCCCCTAAAACCTACCTCATTCAACAGCTCTCCCCAAACCATACAATCAATCAATTGTATTATACCATAAGAGGGAAATAATTTTATTGTGTTCAGCCACCAAGTCTTTGGGGGTAATTTATTACAGCAGATAGACTATTCTGATTATGCAGATTATCATGTTGTTTCCTTCTTCCCTTCATGAGCATCACAATTATATTTCAAAATCACATCTCTTAAATATGCTGTTAATTCTCCTCTCTTTAATGTATTTTTTCTTCTTGACCTAATAATAGTAAACGTTCAATGCAAGAAATATGAGAAACACTGGACAACACAAAAAATACAACAAAGATCATTCATAATCCTCATCCACCATTCAAGGATAATCAAAGTTGGCATTTTAGTTCAAGTCCTAGAAATATATGTGTATATATTTCAAAACTGGAATGGGAGTACATGTCATTTACATTCAGTACAGGTGATCCCTTAGTATATTTTACAACCACATAGGAAATTATTTAATGAAATAACAGAATTTTTCTATGTAAAACAAATGAGTTTGAAAATATAATTGAAGAAAAAATTCATTTAAAATAGCAACAGAAGTGATTCTTACTAAACCAATTCTCTCAAGGATATTTGTAAATTTCAACAATGAAAATAAAATATGATAGGGTTTTATGTTTAATTTGCCATACTTATTCTAAAGTTCAAATGGAAATATGAGTTGTAAGAAACCCAAGGAAATTCTCAAAAAGAGTATTCAGAGAGTACTTGTAGCAACACCTATTAAAATGTCATAAAGCTTGTGTAATTAACACAGTTTGATACCAGTACATGAATAGACAAATCAATGAAACAGAACAGAAGGCCTAGAAATAGGCCCAAATATATTTTCAAAATTGGTTCTTATAAAAGAGGCATTTCAAACCAACAGGGACAAATGAATTATTCAATAAATGATACTGGGCCAACTGGCTAGCCTTTTGGGAAAAAATATGGTTGGATACCTGCCTCATTTCCTATACCAAAATAAATGCCAGATGGATAAAAATGATGAATGTTTTATTAAAAACGATACCACCAAGGTAACAAAAGAAAACAGGGGAAATTGATTTTTATGTGCTCAGAAAACATGACACATTCCCATGGAGTAATTAACAAGAGATAGAGACAAGCAGCCTAATTACAATATAAAACTTTTTGTGTACCAAAATGCCATGAATGAGAGGAAGGACGTCAAATTATATGTGGTACATAAAAAATGTTCAACAAATATGACAATGAGTCTAAATACTTAATACATAAATAAATTTTACACACAAACTATAAGCTACATGGGCAAAGGACACAGGTAAAATATGCAAATTACTTTTAAATATATCAAAAGATGATCAGTTCACTCAGTAAAATAGATACAAGGTTAAGCGAAAACAAGTGACCATTTCCCAATTATGATTAAAAATGATTAAGTTAGTACAGGATGTGAAGACACCTTTGTTCATCATTGGTGGTAATTAAACCAGGAGAGCCTCTTTGAAGAATGATTTGGAAGTATTTATCAACACTTTAAATGTATCTACATGTGATCCAGTGATTCCAGTAATAACCATTTATCCTGTAACTGTACATACATGCAAGCAATGATGTGTGTGCAAAGATAATGCCTTCAAAATTATTAGTACCAACAAAAGGCTGCAAGCAACTTTGGGAATATTTAGACAAATGGTGGGATAGCCATATATTTTGAATACCATGCAGCCATTAAAAATAATGAGAAAGCCAGATGTGGTGATATCTGGCTATTATCTTGTTAGATGTCATCTAGTTGGGTCTGACTCATAGTAACCCTCATAGGGTTTTCAATGGCTGTTTTGGGGAAGTGCTGTAGTGCTGGAGATCAAACCCAGGGCCTCAGAGAGTGAAGAGCACCACTCTACCAACTAAGATAAACTCCAGCCCTTCCTATGCTCTTAGCACGCAGGAAACAGAGGCAGGAAGATAGTGAGTTCAAGGCCAGCCTGGGCTACATAGCCAGATACTCTCACAAAAATAAACAAACAAAAAGAATGAGAGAGAGAGCTATTCATAATAAAATGGAAAGATTGCCAAGACACATTGTTAAATGATAAAAATAAGGTTCAGATCATTGTACAGAGGGCTGGGATTTAGCTCAGTGGGTAGAGCGCTGTGCTGCAGTCTCTGAGGTCCCGAGTTCAATTCCCAGCACCGCAAAAATGGGAGAAGGACCTGGCAATCCACTCCCAAGGCAATCCCAAAACAGTCAGCCATTGAAAACCCTATGAGGGTCACTATGAGTCAGATACCGACTCGACAGCACCTAACAACAACAACAACATTGTACAGAATATGCAATCATGTATGAAAAAACAGCACGGAGATAAAAATATGCAGATATTCTTACATGTGAACAGAATCATTCTTAAAAGACACAGGAAATAATTACATTGGTTACTCCTAAGAAGTGTGACTTAGGAGTTAGGGATGGTAGAAAACAGCAATTTATTCTTCAGTGTAAAGACTGTGGCAGTTTCTGCATTTTCTCCTGTAGGCACAAATTATTAAAAATATAAACTAAGAAAAAAAGTAAAACATTTGAACCTTCTATGATGTACTAATTCTTTGAGAAGTTAGGATTTTCATGTAAACACCCAGTGAACCAAAAGCATGAGTTTCTTTTTTTCCATTAAGTATTTAATTATACATATTAATGGGGTACAGAGTGCTAATCCATTTCATATATTTACTGTGTGATTATCAAATTAGTATTGTTGTTGCTTTCATCTCTAAACATTTTACAAATTTTTTTGGTTAATATGTAGAGATAGTTGTACATATTAATAAGGGATAATGTGATTTTTTAAAAATTGCATACAGTATATTGAGATTCATTATGGAATTTTCATAGAATTACCACTTGTATTTTGCACTTGTTCTCACCAACTTTACCCCCATATGTTGCTTATCCTCCCCTCCCATTTTTCTCACCCACTCACCTTCCATTAGTCAGTTCCCTCCTACCTCATGGGTTCCCTTACAATTTCTAATCATATATATATGTATATGTATATACACATCTACATATGTATGTATATGTATATACATATATATGTATATACATATATACATATATATGCACACATATATATACATATATACACAAATATATATACATATACACATATATACATATATACACAAATATATATATACATATATACATATATACATACATACATATATACATATATACATATATACATATATATTCTTTATGGTAGATCTAGCTCTTATATATAAATGAGAACATGTGGCATTTCCCTTTTAAGTATGGGTTATTTCACTTAAAATGATGATCTCCAGTTGTATCCATTTTTTGGCAAAATGATATATCATTCTTCTTTTCTGCTGACTAAGATTCCATTGTGTATATATACATTTTTATACAATCATCTGTTGATGGCCATCTAGTGTGATTGCATACCCTTGCAGTTGCAAAGAGAGCTGCAATAGGCATGGAAGTGCAGGTGTCCCTGTGGTATGATGATTTATCTTCCTTTGGGTATATGCCCAGGAGTGATATAGCTGTATCATATATGGTAGTTGTAGTTTTAGTTTTCTGAGGAATCTCCATACTGATTTCCATAATGGCTGTCTCAGTTTCCAGTCCAACTAGCAATGTAATAGAGTTCTTTACCCCTCTCTCCACGTTCTTGCCAGCATGTGTTATTGCTTGCTTTGTTGATACTAGCCATTCTGATTGAGTTGAGAAGGAATATCAGGGTAGTTTTGATTTGCATTTCCCTGATGGCTAAGGATAATGAACATTTTTTCTTACATCTATTGGCTTCTTTTGAGAAATGTCTGTTCATTTCCATTGCCCACTTATTTATTGGATTATTTGCTACTTTGGTGTTTAATTTCCTAAGTTCTTTATATATCCTAAATATTAATCCTCTGTCAAATGTATAGGAAGCAAAGATTTCTCTCTCATTCTGTGGGCTCTCCCTTTATTGTTTCCTTTGCTGTACAAAACCTTTTCAATTTTATGCAATCCCATTTGTCAATTCTTGCTGTTATTTCTTGGGTTGTTAGAGTCTTATTAAGAAAGAACTTGCCTATCCCTATGTGTTCGACTGTGTTCTCTACACTTGCTTCTAGTACTTTCAAAATTTCTTGTTTTACATGAGATCTCTGACCCATCTAGAATTTTTTTTTTATTTGGCATTGGGGAGTTGAACCTAGGGCTTCATGGATGCTTTTCAAGTACTCTACCACTGAGCTGTGCCCCTAGTCCATTTTTATCTCTTCTATCTTGAGACAGGGGCTGGGGTTTGGCTTAGTTAGTAGAGTATGGCCCAGCACTCTCTGAGGCCCTGGGTTCAATCCCCAGTACTGCAAAAAATGGGAACAAGGCATGATAATCCACTCTTGAAGGAATCCCAAAACAATCAGGCACTGAAAACCTTACGAATATCAGAGAAGGACTGACATAGTGCCAGGCATGGCACAGTGTTGATGAGTGTTTTGTTCTGTTGTACATAGGATCGCTATGAGTTAGACCTGACTTGATGGCACCTAGCAACAACAATAACATCTTGAGACAGGGTCTCACTAAGTTATACAATCTACCTCTGGCCTCAAACTAATAATGCTCCTTCCTCTGCTTTCTAAGTCACTGAGATTTAGAATTGATTTCCATAAAGGGTAAGAAATACAGATGTATTTTCATTCTTTTCAAATGGACATAAAGTTTCCCCAAGCACTATTTGATGAACAGATTACCTTTTCTCCAATGTATGTCTTTGACACCTTTGCCCAAGTGGCTGTAGCTACATGGGTGTACGTCCGAGACTCCTATTCTATTCCATTTATCTTCATGCCTATTTTGAGGAAGTACAAAGCAATCGTTGCTACTTTGGACCTGAAGTATAGTTTGAAGTTAGGCATTGTGATACTTTCTACACCATTTTTGCTGCTTAGCATTGTTTTGGTTATATGAGGTCTTTTGTGCTTCCATATGAATTTTAGGATTATGTTTTTCTATTTATGTAAAATATATCATTGGAATTTTGATCAGAATTGCATTGAATCTATCAATAACTTTTGGTAACATAGCCATTTTTACAATATTACTTCTGATCCATGCGCAAGGGAGGTCCTTCCATTTTCTTCAATTTTTTTCTTGAGTGTTCTGAAGTTTGCATTGTAGAGGTCTTAATGATCTTTGGTAGATTAATTCCTACATATTTAATTTTTTGGTAGGCTACTGTAAATTGACAGGAGAAGGACATGAAAATACACTACCAAGGCAATCCCAATACAATCAGTCATTGAAAACTCTATAAGTGTCACTGTGATTCGGACATGACTTGATGGCACCTAAAAACAACAATAAATTATAAATGGGACTGTCATTATGATTTCTTTCTCTTCCTGTTTTTTATTGGTATATGGAATGCTACTGATTTTTAAATGTTTATTTTATATTCTGTTACTTTGCTAAAGGGGCTAATTAGCTCTAAAAGTTTTCTAGTGGAGATTTTAGTGTCTTTTAAGTATAGGATAATATCATCTGCCAATTGGTATAATTTGACTTCTTTGTACACTATGTGTATCCCTTTTATTTCTTTCTCTTGCCTTATTGCTCTGGCTATAACTTCTGTCACTATACTAAATAAGAGTGGGGAGAGTGGTCATCTTTGTCTTCTTCCTGATCTTAGAAGGAATGCTTCCAATTTATCCCCATTTAGTTTAATGTTGGCTATTGTTATTGTTAGGTGCCATGGAGTCATGTCCAACTCATAGCAACCCTATGTACAACAGAATGAAACGCTCCCCACTCTGTGCCAGGCACATGATCTTTTCTATGTTTCAGCCCATTGTTGCAGTCACTGTGTCAATCCATCTAGTTGAGGGTCTTCCTTTTTGTTGTTGACCTGACACTCTGCTAAACATGATGTCCTTCTCCAGGGATTGGTCCTGCCTGACAACATGTCCAAAATAGTAAGATGCAGTCTAGCCATCCTTGCTTCCAAGGAGAACTCTGGTTGCACGTCTTCTAGGGCAGATTTCTTGATTCTTTTGGAAGTCCTTGGTGTAGTCAATACTTGTCTCTAGCACCATAATTCTAAAGCAAAAATTCTTCTCTTGTCTCTGTTATTCAATGTCCAGCTTTCAAAACCATATGATGTGACTGAAAATACCTTGGCATGAGTCAGGAGCACCTTCGTCTTCAATGTGATTTCTTTACTTTTCAACACTTTAAACAGGTCTTTTGGAATAGCTTTTCCCAGGGCAAATGCATCATTTGATTTCTTGACTGCTGCTTCCATGAGTGTTGACTGTAGAACTAACTACAGTAAAATTTTGGACAACCCCAATCTTTTCTCCATTTATCGGGAAGCTGGGTACTGACCCATTTGTAAGGATTTTTGTTTTCTGATGATAACAACTAACAACAAAAACAATGATGGTGAGATGTAATCCCTACTGAAGGCTGCATTCTTTGAACTTCATCAGTAAATGTTTCAAATCCTCTCACTTTCAGCAAGTAAAGTTGTATCACCTGCATAACCCAGGTTGTTTATGAGTATTCCTCCAATCCAGATGTCTTGTTCTTCTTCATAAAGTCCAGCTTCTTGCATTACTTCCTCAGCATAAAGATTGAAGAGGTACAGTGAAAGGATGCAGCCCAGAGACATACCTTTCTTGACCGTAAACTGGGCAGTGTTTCCTTGTTCTGTTCGAACAAATGACTGCCTCCTGTTCCATGTACAGATTTCTTATGAGTACAATTAACTGTTCTTCACAATGTTATCCATAATTTGTTGTAATCCACACAGTCAAATACCCTTGCATACTCAATAAAACATAGATAGACATCTTTCTGGTATTCTCTACATTCAGCCTATATCTGCCTGACATTGGCAATGATATCCCTGGTTCCTCTCACTTGTCTGAATCCAACTTGATTTTCTAGCAGTTTCCTGTCTATATATTAACGCAGTAGCTTTTGAATGACCTTTAGCAAAATTTTACTTGTGTGTGGTATTAATTTCAATTAATAATTTTCACATTTGATTGTATTCTCTTTCTAGGGAATTGGCACAAATATGGATCTCTTCCAGTCACTTGGCCAGGTAGCTGTTTTCCAAATCTCTTGGCATAAATGAGTTATCACCTCCAGTGCTGCAACTGTTTGTTGAGACATCCCTATTGGTATTTCACCAATCCCTAGACCAGTTCCTCCAAGGTAGCTTCCACCTTGTCCTTCAGTACCATTGGTTCCTGATCATATGCAACCTCTTGAAATGGGTGGTTATCCAATGATTCTTTTTGGTATAATGACTCTTTGTATTCCTTCTATCTTCATTTGATATTTCCTGTGTCATTTAGTATTTTCTTTGTGGAATCATTCACTATTGCTATTTGCTTGTCATATGTGGCTTTCATGATGTTGATGTATGCTCCTTCTATTCCCAATATATTTAGGACTTTTTAGATAAAGAGATGTTGAAAACATTTTTTGCATATATTGAGATGTTCATGTGATTCCTTTCATAAAGTCTATTGATGTTGTGTTACATTTATTGATTTATTTATGTCAAAGCAGCCTTGCATCTGTGGTATGAGGCCCACTTGTTCATGGTGTATGATCTTTTTTATGTATTTTCAGTTTGTGTGAGTACAATCTCTTGAAGTAATTTTTCATAATCTTCTGTATTTCATTTGTACATATTTTATGATGCCTTTTTCATTTCTAATTTTATTAATTTGAGTGCTCTCTCTTTTTTTGTTAATTTGTCTAAGGGTTTGTTCATCTTGTTTACCTTTTCAAAGAAGAAAATCCTTATCTCATTGATTATTTTTATTGATTTTTTAGTTTCTATTTTGCTGATTCCTGCTTTGATATTAATTATTTCTTTTGTGTGCTTATTAGGGGTTAGCTTATTGTTTTTCTAATGCTTTAAAGTGTATCATTAAGTTATTTATTTGGCCCTTCCCTTGCTTTTTGATGTAGACACTCATAGCTATGAATTTCCCTTGCAGAACTGCTTTTGCTATATCACCAAAGATGTGGTAGGTTATGTTTTCAGTATCATTTGATTGTGGGACATTTTTAATTCCCTTTCTGATTTCTTCAATGACCCATTTTTCATTCAAGTGTTATTTAATTTCCATGTATTTGAAATATTCTTGTCTTTTACGTTGCTATTGATTTCTATTTTTATCCCATTGTGGTCTGACAGGACATAAGGAATGATTTCAATTTTTTGAATGTGTTGTGGGTATTTTTGTTAACTAGAATGTGGTCTATTTTAGAAAAAGTTCCATGTGGTGCAAAAGCATGAATTTCTAAGGGGAGAAAAGTGGAGGACAACCTGTTCTAGTTTAGTTTCCCAATTTATCCAAATTCTAATGTAGAGAAAAAGTGTTGTTGTTGTTGTTATTGTTGTTGTTGTTGTTGTTAGGTGCCATCAAGTTGGATCTGAATCCTAGCCACCCTAAGTACAGCAGAATAAAACACTACCCAACACTATGCATGCACATGATCTTTTTAAGTTTGAACCCATTGTTGCAGTCACTGCATTTCTTCTCATTTTAAGTCATGCCACATCAGCAAAAGGAGGTCCCAGGGGCTTTACTCTATATCCATCATTAAGGTCAATTCTACTTTAAGTAGGCAAGTTTTCCCCAGTCATTTCTTGAAAACATTCCAGCCTAAGGGGCTTACTTTCTGGCACTATATTTGACATTGCTTCTCGGCTACTCATAGGGTTTTCAATAGCTAATTGTTTTGGGAGTTGGCTGGTGAGTCCTTCTCCCTAGTCTGTCTTAGTCTGGATGCTCAGTTGAAACCTGTCCAGCATGGGTGGCCTTATTGGTGTCTGAAATCCTGGTGGTATAACTTTTAGCATCATAGCAACACATAAGACCTCATAACACAACAAGCTGACAAACATGTGGGGGAGAAATAAATTGCCTATATCTAATATGAAAATACTCAAGCTAAATTTCAGCCATGATTATTAGAAAGCTGAAACTGAAACCTGCCAACTGTCCAAAGAAAGGCAAGATCTATAACCATAGGGAAGTAAAGGACAATGAACAGATAAATGCTGGACTACACTCTGCATGTATGTTCTCATTTATTCATCATGTCAAATATGTGACTTAGGGAGTTATCTCCATTGGACAAATGAGGAAACAAATTGATAGGGAGGAATGAATTTGTTAAGGGTGACATGGTTGGTGACTCTTAGGAAGCAAAGGGATAGCAGTTCTCCTTCTGTGTTATTTCTCAAATGTCCACTGATTAAAAAGAATGGGAGTTTTTTACTTTCTTACCATCTCTGGAAGTGTCTAATGAAATCCAGCAGTATACAGCCCTGGTGCTCCTTGATGGCATTCTTATGGTTACTATTCTCGACCTTGAAGGACATGAAGTTTATAATTAAGAGATGACACTTAATATCTATGAATCCCAAATTCCTTATCTCTCAAATGGGGATCATATATGTAGCAGGACTATTATGAACATAAAAAATAAGTTTGTATGGTACTGGAGATGGGACATAGGGCCTCAGTGTGTGCTAAGCAAGCACTCTACTTAATTAAGTAAACCCAGCAAAATAAACTCTATAAATTCACTGACACATCATGTATGCTCAATAAATGACAGTCTCTAGCACTGTTACCATAATCAATTGAGAATGAAATTTACATGCAACAGTGGGATTCTAATCCAGATTATGGAAATTTCTGGAAGCAGGATAGTGAAGGATTTACAAATGTGAATTCTGGATTCAGACTGATCTCTGTCTGGATTCTGTTGCCAGGACTTCCTGGTTGTGTGACTCTGAATGCATCATTTAACTCTTCTTGGCTTTCATTTCCTCTTGTGTAGAAAGGGGATGATGGTTTGTAGGTACTACCTCATAGATTTGTAAGGATTTGATGACATGATGCCCAAGAGTTGTTTAGCAAGTGCCTGGTACATATTAAGTGACCAATAGATGTTATGTTCTATTTTCTGCTCACACACTTTTCTGTATTTAAATGCAGACCTGGGGACTTCTGGCAAGATGGCAGACAGATAAAACGTGCCTTCTGTCCCAGAGTAAAGGGAAGCCTCGATTAGGGGTTTAGGACTCACATTTAATAGATAGAAACAGTGATAGTTTAGATTGGGAGATAGAGGATGAAACTGGATAAACACTGAAATCGAGCATTTGGCTTCAGAGGAGCTACACAGAGGTCAGTAGCCACAGGGACTGCCATTCCGCCATTTTGCCATCACGCAGATGGCAGGATAGAATCCTGGAGACTCGGAGGGGACTTCGCACACACACACACACACAGGAGCCGGACCCAACAAGGAGTGCAACCTTGACATCACACTGTCACCCTGCCCACTGGACACAAACTACAAGTTTTGGGTGAGTCAGTTTGAGGTGGCACACAGAATTGCCATCTTTAGCAGCATACATCCCGCAGCCTGAGATGCTGGGCTGTTGTAGGTCCCTCACATGAGAAAATAGGGATCAGATCCATGAGAGTAGATACTCGAGAGTATGGGGAGTAATCACGAGGGAACTGGGAAACCAGTGCCAGCGGTACGCATCCAGAGCTGAAACGCTGCTCCTTCCCTCCTGTTGTGGCAGGACAGTGGTGCAGACGCAATCTCCACAGACATACAGGCACACATACACCTGGATCCCAGACACACCAGAGGGGATCCTAAGTCATCCCACTGCACTGTGGAGAAAGGTGAGGTCTGTGGAGGCAGCTGAGCCCCACGCGGAAAGAGTGTTCCTTTTTGGCAGAGCCTTGTGGGACAATTAGACACAATAAGAGCAGTTTTGAGCGCAATCGCTATGCATGGACAGACCTGATACAGATTCTCTCCGGGGGGGTTGAATATCATCCCGCCCACAAGAGGATTTGGTCCTCCCAAGTGGTTTCCCAAGTGGGCGGAAAGCCCTGCAATAAAGAAATCCACAATAGCAGCCATATTCCTCCATGCTATAGGCTTTGGGCCGGAAATCTCTGATTTGGGGAATTGGTGCCCGAACTACATGGGACAGGGAGAACTCCAGGGAGGACCCCACAGGTTTCACTCCCTCTCAAACAATACAATAGACACAGAATATTTCGTGGAACCATCTCTTTGGTCATTTGGTGTCCCACTTAAACCCGGGACATTGTGGGGCATTCCACCATTTTCTACATAATTGGCAAAATCTCTATAGACTAGGACAGACTGCTCCTGCAGATTGTGTGAAAATACTGCCATCCTGAGTTCTGGAGGTAGCACTGCTTCCTGCAGTATCAACTTCACCTGGTGGAACTGGATGTCCACAGTGCAGATTCCACCTGCAAGAACATACAAGGTTTTTTTTTTCTTTTCTTTCTTTTTTCCTTTTTTTTCCTTTTTTCTTTTTCTTTTTGTATGGGGATTTGAATCCAGGGTCTTGCACCTGCTTGCTTTGTAGGTGCTGGACTGCCGCACTGTGCCCCCAGCCCATATATTTTACTTTTTCAGACAGGGGCATGCTGGGTTGCGCAAACTGACTCTGCTTGGGCTTGTGGTCCTCCTGCCTCTGCTCCCCAAGCCGCTGGGATTGCAGGAGTGCACCACCGAACCTGACTACAAGTGTTTTCATATGTGTGTGTGAGCGTGTATGCATGGTTTTGTGGTTTTTGGGTTTTTTTGTTTTGTTTTTATTTTGCTTTTTTTTTTTGGTTTGTTTGTTTGTTTGTTTTTATTGTTTTGTACAGGGGTTTGAAACCAGGGTCTTGCGCCTGCTTGCTTTGTAGGTGCTGCACCACCAAGCTGCGCCCCCAGCCCATATTTTTTACTTTTTGAGACAGGGTCTCACTAGGTTGCGCAGGCTACCTGTGATCTCGGGCTTGCGGTCCTCCTGCCTCCGCCCCCCAAGCCGCTGGGATTGCAGGTGTATACCACCGCACCTGACTACAAGTGATTTTATATGTGGGTGGGAGCATATACGCATGAGTTTTTTTTCTTTTTTTTCATTTCTATTTTCTTCCTTTCTTGTTTTATTCTCTTCCCTCTTTCTATTCTCCTTCTCTTTTTCTTAAGCTATATACATGTCTTTGTATTAATTATTTTACCCTTAAGTCTTAACCTTAATTTTAATTTTGGCAGTTATTTCTATTAGCCTCTCTCCTCTACCTCTTCTTTCCCCCTCTTCTATCACCAGATCCCCCCCTTTCTCACCCTACAGAGGAGAAACAAAATCTATCACATCCCTAGCCCTTAGCCCCTTTGGAGTTGGCCTGGTGGACTAAGGAGAGAACCACACAGAACAAAAAGTCGAGAATATACCAAGCTTATAAGCTCAAATAAGCACCAGA
>VMDO01014836.1:0-53213 GCA_007922755.1 Pedetes capensis | reverse complement strand
CCCTGTCTCAGGAGAGAGGTGGTTGCCGCCTGCGGTCGCACCAGGCTTGGTGTCTCCATGGCCGGCGCAGGGTGGCAGGCAGCTGTCCTTCTGGGCTGGCGGCCTCTCCCAGCTGGCAGAGTGCCCTGTTGGCCTGTCTCCTTCTCCCGAACATGCCTTCCTAGCCCCTGGACAGAGTGGCCATGGAGCCCCGTGGGTGGATTGTTGGTTCTCGGCGACAGCTGCTGCCGCCGTCCCAGGAGCCTCCCGCGCTCCTCTTCCTGTTGCTCTGCTGTCAGCCCGGAAGGCCCCTGTCCCGCATGGAGGTCTGCTGGGCCCCCACCATGCAATGGGACTCAGTGCCCAGTGCAGGCCCCTGGGGGTGGGGAGGGCTTTGGTGCGGGATGATGAAGGGAGGAGAGAGCGAGGGCAGCCCGCAGGGCCCCGGGCCTGCCTCGGGCCTGAGCAGCCCTTGGGAGACAGGTCCGCAGCCAGCCCGGGGCGGTGGACCTGCTGGCTCGTTGCCCGTGAGCTGCAGGACACGCTCACCTGGGACAATGGAGCACATGGGCTCCCCGCTCTGACTGACCCCTGAATAGCTTGGGTTGGAGGCAGGCGGGCGGGCTCAGGGCCACGGGGCGGGACAGCAGGGCAGCCGTGGAGCGCTCATCACAGGTCCTGGCCCATATCCCTTCCTTTCACCGCCAGGGCCCCGTGGCCCCTGGAGGGCTCCAGGCCGATGCTCAGGAGCACAGGCGCACGCGCTCTGGCAGCAGAGCGCTGTGAGATTCCTTCACAGAGCCAGCAGCCTGGGGAACCGAGAGGCTGCTGCAGGACCTGCACTGGGCCCTCCTGGCCTCGGCCAGGCCGGCCTTGCGTGGCTGGTGGTGCCTCTGGGGAAGTGGCAGGGCAGGGCAACCGTGACATGCCACACAGTACTGTCAGCAAGACCACCAGTGCTCCGTGTCCCAGAGGGGAGCGTCAGGGGACAACGAGCGGCAGAAGGCCTCGGTGGGTGGGGAGGGGGCCAGACCCGCTGGGTATGGAGTCTGGAACCTCCATGCCTCCGAGTTCTCGAACCAGACAGGGGGCCACCTTCCCCACGGCCACACCTGGGCCTGGGAAGCCCATGGGCAGCGTGGTCACCGGCCACTGCTGTCCTTGTCTTGCGCAGGTTGGCAGTGAGTGGCCTGGGCCTGTTGGAGGCATCCCACGGTGCCGGCCAGGCATGCCTGCGTCCCTCAGGTGGTGGCCCTGCCCAGGCCCCTTGCCCAACCGTTCAGGCGTGGCCTCTCAGGAGAGGCACCGACTCGTGCGACTGCCCAGTCAGGCCGGCCCTCGTTCCAGAGGGGAGTTGACCTGGATGGGCCTCACAACCCAGGCTGTAGGCGTGGGATCTGCATGTGCATCCCACAAGTGCTTGAGCACCTACTGTGTGCAGGTCCCGTGCTGGGATTGAGGACCAGGCTGGTGTCATGGCCAGGGGCTCTGCCCAAGTGACTCGTGAGGTGCAGGGAGACCACAGAGTGTGAGATGGATCATTGGCTGCCCAGGGAGGCTCATGGTGGCAAGGGGGGGTTCCCGCTGGGGGACACCTGTGGGAGGGTGGGGGGAGGAGAGCTGCAGGCCGGGTGGGGGACTGCGTCCTCCCGTGGGAATAAAAACAGCACTCACCGCCTGGAGAATGCTTGCTGTTTATACACTGGCCCAGCCAGACCCCTGGGGACCCACAGCCCCGCCCCCAGGTGGGTTTTGCTGGTCCAAGGGTCCGATGGGGCTGGACTCTGGGGAACAAGCTTGAGGGTGTCTCTCAGAACCCTTTCCACCTCCCTGTGAGGCAGGTGTGACCCTCCCATTCTACAGATCAGAAAACCGAGGCTCTGACAGGTGAGGGCTCTCCCGGCCCTCTCTGCTTCTCGCGCTGCAGCAGCCCCCACACTCCTGGGGGCATTCCCGGGGCCTGACCTGGCGGGCTCTGCTCTCCAGGCTGAGAGCCAACGTGGGAGGGCAGGGTCCCCATGGGGTCCAACACACCGGGCAGCCTGCCCTGACGTTCACGCACCCCACAGGCACTCTCCCTCCAGTGACCCCAGGCTGAGCTGCGGCCCAGCAAGCGACGGTGACTGTGGGTGAGACCCCGCGCCCACCCTAAGCTGTTGACCAGAGGTACCGGCCTGCCTAGCAACAGCCCTTCCTGCCTTCCCTCTGCACCGGCCTTAGCTCTCAGCTGGGACTTCACCCCGCCAGGGCTGGGGCAGCATCCGAGGCCTCTGCCAGGCCCCCGGTGTGGAGCCTGATAGGCTCTCTTGGCCGGGGTGGGATGGGGGTGAATTTTTTTGTTCCAGGCAAGGCCATTGGAGACATTTGCAAGGGCAGCCGCAGAGCAGGGGTGTGAAGTCAGAGCTGGCCAGGGCAAGCACCACCCGTCTTTGATCGTCTGCCCTGCTCTTTCCCAGCCCCTCCCTGGAGCCTCAGTTTCTCATCTGTAAAGCGGGGATGGGGGTGGCACCCACCTCACGGGGTCCCTGTGGGGGTGGGGCCAACCCTCGGATCCTCTGGGGTCTGGTGGCCACGGTCACGGGTGCTCCCCCACGTCAGGGGACGTGTCCTTCCACACAAAGCGCTGGCAGTGCTGCGTGGCGTCGCACATCTTGGCGGCGTCCCTGCTCCGGCACCAGAAGCTGGGGCCCTGGGCGCAGAGGTCGGTGTTGAGCGGCGTCCTGGAGGCGTGGCAGGCCCCCATCTTCCTGCACAGGGCCGCGGGCTCCATCATGAACTGGAAGCTCTCTATGAGCACCGGCTCGTACTCCGCCACGAAGCGCCTGCACTGCACCGCGTAGGGCAGCGGCAGGATCCTGCAGCCGCTCTTGAAGGCCATCAGGATGTCCCGCTTGGTGCTCTGGCGCTCCAGGTTTTGGGAAGACACGCCGAGCAGCCTCTGGCAGGCGTAGCAGAAGCTGCCCTGGCTCTCCTCGTCCAGCAGCAGCGCTGGCGTGGTCGCGTGGACCCTGTGGAGGGAGCGGGCCCGCCTCCGGCTGCCGCACAGTCGAATGGTCGTGCACACCTCGTCTGGGGGGACCCTGGTCAGGATCTGCACCAGGGCGGGGCTGTAGCTGTCCACCAGGGTGATGCACTGCTGGACCAGGGTGGCGGGCATGATGGAGCACACGCGCTCCAGGGCGTGGCTGATCTTGGCCTCAGTGCCGTTGCTCGCAAGCCACTCGTCCAGCCTTTGGACCACGTCCATGCATACCTCGCACGTCAGGCCAGACCTCATCTGGATCTCGCTCTGCTTCTGCGGTGCTCCGAGCTCCAGGGAGGGCACGCCGTCCACCGCGGCCACCTGAGCTGGCCGGTGGGCGGGGCTCCCCTGCTCCTCACAGAAGCCCCCCTTGTGGCAGACCTCCTGCGGGGGCAGAAGCCGCAGTGTTGACTCGGCAGGGATGAGAAACTGGCGGACGTAGCTCCCGCAGAGGTCGGCCAGGCCAGGCTCCAGGGACAGACACTGCTCCTGGACACTCGCCTCTGGCAAGGTCGGGTTGGACCGCAGCGCGGCCTGCAGCTTGGCGATCAGCTGGGCACAGTCTCGGCACACGGCGGCCCCCGGCGTCTGAGGAGGGTGGAAACTGAGGGGCCCGTTAGCCATGAACGGAGCAGTGGCCTCGGACACATCTTCTGGGGAAAGCGCCTCCCCCGGGGCGGCCAGGTGCCTCTGCAGTGGCTCGCAGAGGGTGAGTGCGGTGCACACCTGAGCGGGGCCGCTGCCCGGGGCACTGGCGAGCATGCTCAGGACCGACGGGCTGTGGGCATCCACCATCTCCTTGCACCGGGCCGACGACTCCTGGCTGGGAAGCCACTCGCAGATCTTCATCAGCAGCGCCAAGATGTCCGACTCTGTGGCCTCGGGGTTCAGCCCGTTGGCAGCAGAGGCCGCCACGTCCTGGCACACGGAGCAGGGCAGGGAGCTGGCGGTGGGCTTGCCCCACACTGCCCGCTGGCAGTGTCTCACAGCCCCGCACCGCGAGGCTGCCTGCAGGTCCTGACACCATACCTCGGAGCCCTTGGCGCACTCGTGGGGGCCCGAGTCGGGGCTGGCCACCGCGGCGGCCCCCAGGAAGCCGGGCAGGAGAAGCAGGGCGCAGAGCATGCTGCCTGGTGACTCGGTTCTGGCGGCTCGGCCACTGCTATAAACCCAGTTCTCCTGCCTGGCCGCAGCCGGCGCAGCGGCCCCCGCCTCCTGCCCACTCCCAGCTGACTCACAGCCCTGCCCCAGGCGCCCGCACCAGCCTCTCCGGATTCTGCCTCTGCCTTTGTTCTGCCCTCTGCCCGGAACACCATCCTTCCCTCTCCTGCGCTGGACAAACTCTTACTCTGCTCTCAAAGCCCAGCTTATATCTGAGCGAGGCTCAGCCCCCAGGACCCTTTGCTGAGCCTGCTGGGGCTGGGCGCCCAGGACACCCTACCCCTTGGCACACTGCCCTGCCCTGCGCTGTCCTGACGTGTCCTGGAACGGGACTAGGGGGGAGTATGGGCCCCTCTGGGAGAAACGGGAAGGCCTTCTGTCCCATGCGAGGGGGCTGAGGAGACATCCCAGGCTGCTCATTTCTCACTCGGCCTCACGGTTGCGCGCCTGCCACGGGCTCTGACGCCAGCTATGGGCCGGGCTGCTTCCGCTGTGCAGGGTATCAGTCCCCTGAGCCTTAGCTTCACCTGTGAATCAGGTGGACCCTTAACCTCACCGCGCCTGCGTGAAGGCTGCCAGCACGCCGAGCTGCGGAGCCCGTGGGTTTCTTCATTCTGGAAACTTCTGTCAAGGGCGGAAGATGCATTCATTCCATGTCTACTGGAAGCACACACACAGATAGGGCTTGTGACCCTTTCTGGTGTCATTTGTTACCCTTATTTTTCTTTCCTTGTTTTTTTTTTTTCTTTTTTTGCGGTACTGGGGTTGAACCCAGGGCCTCCCGCCTGCATGCTTTGCAAGTGCTGGACCACTGAGTTGCACCCTAGCCCATTATTTTTACTTTTTTTGAGACAGGGTCTCACTAAGTTGCACAGACTGCCTCTGGTCTTGAACTTGCGGTCCTCCTGCCTCCGCCTCCCAAGCCTGTGGGTTTACAGGTGTGCGCCACCGTGCCCGGCTCCTTCCTTGTTTTTTGAAATAGGTCTTAGGTAAGAGCACCGGCCCTGGGTAAACACACGCAGGTGTCTTGAGTTTCATCCTGTTCATTCCATGGAGAATTCCAGGGCCACCCTCGCCCGTGGCCTGACTTCCATGTGGCCCACTGTGCCCCTGGACTTTCCAAGGAAGTGGGCAGGCCAGGAGCGCATGGAGCCCCCTAGGGTGTTTTGGTGGCGTGAGCCCCCCATGTGGGCATCTGCAGTTTGGGTCCTCGGGTTTTGGGTGCCCAGAAGAGCCTGCTTCCCAGCCATGCGGGGCAGGGATCTGGCTGCCCTTGCAACAGCCTCGTAAGGAAAGCATGCACGCCTCCCACCTGGGAGGCAGGGCTGCAGAGAAGAGGAATTAGGTCGGGGGAGCCCTTTAAGTGACTTCCAAGGACTCTGGTTCCTTGGGGCCAGGAAGGGAACAGGCTTGGGGAAGAGGTGAGGCTGGGTCACAGGCAGCCAGCTGGGCCAGTCCCCACCCAGAGGTGGTGCTAGAGCTGTGGCACTCTTATCTGGATCAGCTTGGGCAGGCCTGGCCGATTCACGCCCACAAGCTCATTACCAGTGGCTGCAATGTTTACGGAGCACCCACGAGGCTACAGGTGGCAGGCCCTGCCCTAGATGTGCCCAGGCTGTGGCCTGGTCGCCCCTCTACTTCCTGTTGGCCCCTGCACCATCCAGCCTGCTCTTCCCTTCCTCAGATTCCTTCCCACAGGGGCTGAGCGGTCTTTCCCAGAGGCCCAGAATGTTCTCCCCTGCTTCTCACCCCCATTAAGTGCTTATTTGGTCCAACGCCCTTCTGTAGGCTCCACCCCCTGCTGGTCTGTGGGGTGACCTCATCCTGGGGTAGATTCCGGGTGGTGTCAACACCGCCTTCTCCATCCCTCCCTGAGTACCCCCAGGGGCCAGTGTGGGCCCTGCTGTGCGATGTCTCTGAGTGCGCCCTGGCCTGCGAGCGTCTCCTCTGCTCTGCTGAGGATCGGAACTGTGGGGCGGGCTGTGCAGTGGGGGGGTCACGCCTGACAGACTTCCCGAGTGGGTGGACCAGCTCCCTCGCCCCTCAGCAGTGTTGCAGGAATCCGATTGCTCCATATCTGCTCCGTGGGGGTGGGGTGTTTTCTCAACACCACACTCAGGCCTCCATGCTTGCCAACCGCATGTCCCACAATTCACCTCTGCTCTGACAGCAACCGCCCCTGCTTTGCAATGCGTGCACGGGTTGAGGGTGCCGCCCCAAAAGCTGCCCCACTTCAGACGGTTTGCGAGCCCAGGTCTCCACCCTTCTGGCAGAGCCGCTGTAACTTGGGCCTCCCCATGCCCCATCCGTGGGTATTTGGTCCTTTCCAGAATGGTTTACAGAACTCAGGAAGGCCCTTTGCTTGCTGTCACGGTGTATTATCAAGGGCTCAGCTCAGGCACAGCCCAGGGGCTGGTGCCGAGAGTGAGGTGTGGGGTGGGGGGCGCCAGCCTCTGCAGGCTCTGGGCGCCTCCCAGCACCTCCATGCATTCTTCAACCCCGCAAACTTTCCAGATCTTGTTCAAGAGTTTCACAGAGCCGGGCCCCCTCCTGGAGTCGTGGGGTGGGATGGCTGAAAGTCCCATTCCCCTAGTTCTTCTGGGGCCCGGCCCCATCTTGAAGTCGTCAGGGACCCAAGCCAAGTCACCTCATTCGCCTAAACTCAGGCACGGTCCAAGAGGCTCATTATGGAGATGAGTGGCGAGCCTATTTCTGGGGACGTTCTCCGGGTTTTCGGAGCTCTGAGCCAGGAAGCGGAGAGAAAGCCAAGTCTATTTCTATCGCCCCCACGAGGGGATTACGTTTTATTTTGATATCATGTCTAACTTAGAAGATGGTTGCAAAAATAACACAAAGAACTCCTGGGCAGCTTGCCCCACAGACACGGGCCCCATCTGCTTCATTCTCACAACACCCTCCCTCCCTCCGTTCCCCATCCATCCATCCCTGCCACCTCTGGCCGCCCTGCCTGCCTGTCTCTCCTCCACCCGCATATGGATTTCCATATAGTTTTTCGTAGTCCGGCAAGCGTGGGCATAAGCCTTGTGTCCCTTTACCCCATGTCTTCCCTGTGTCTTTCCTAAGGACGGGGCATTTGCTCCCATAACCACAGGCACTTCTCAAGAGATAGACTGTCAATGAGAACTATTGTTGGCATGACGCTGTCACCCACCCCACCCAGGCCCAGGCCCGGCCCCAGCCCAGTCACCCGATGTGCCCACTGTACACGTCACCTCAACTCTGTCTACCTGGAGCCCTGGCAGCCTCACTTTGTCCTCTGTGGCACTGGGCACAGGCTGCTTACTCTGTCTCGTGTCCCTCGGCCTAGATCCACTTGCAGCTGCCTCATGACCAGGCCTGGGCTGGGACCCACTGTGCTGCCCTGGGTCCTCTGGGGCACGGGACCAGGCGTTCTGGATGTGGGTTCCCTGGGGCTGAGATCTGCCCCTTTCCTCCTCTGTAAAGCCACGATCTCACCCTTGCGACTACCAGGCAACACGCAGGCTATTTTGGGTATATACAAGTATCCAGGCTTCTAATGACTTTCGAGCCCCATCTCCCTTCTACATTTGTTAGCTTGCATTTCACTATAAAAAGAAAAAAGAGCCTTCTCCTTCCTCCCTCCTTTCTCAAAAGGAAAAGTTGTGAATTTTTATTTTGTTTGTTGTTAGGTGCCGTCGAGTCATGTCCAACTCATAGCGACCTTCACAGGGTTTTCAATGGCCGACTGTTTCGGGATTGCCTCAGGAGTGGGTTGCCACATCTTTCTCCTGTTTTTGTGGTGCTGTGAATTGAACTTGGGACCTCAGAGACTACAGAGTGGCGCTCTACCAACTGAGCTAAATTCCAGCCCCAAAGAAGTTGTTGTTGTTAGGTGCTGTCGAGTCAGTATCCGACTCATAGTGACCCTCATAGGGTTTTCAATGGCTGACTGTTTCGGGATTGCCTTGGGAATGGATTGCCAGGTCCTTCTCCCATTTTTTCGGTGCTGGGAATTGAACTAAGGACCTCAGAGACTGTAGTGTAGCACTCTACCAACTGAGCTAAATCTCAGCCCCTTAGTATCCTTAAATCTTTTTTTTATTACTATGTTAAATTACATTTAAAAGATTATAATTCACTACTGTCGTTAATTACTTGTGCAGCCTAAATCGTTTCGACTTTGACCTGCGGGAGCCTGTCATGGTTTGAATATGAAATGTCCCCGTGGATGATATACTGAATGCTTGGTCCCCAACCGGTTGGTGCTATTTGGGGGGTTGAGGAAACTGTGGGTGGTGGGGTACAGCTGGAGAAAGAAGGTTGGTAGTGTGCCTTTGAAGGCTGTCCATGGGCCCCTGTTGCTGCCTCTCTCTGCTTCCTGCCTGCCCCTCGGTGAGCAGCCTCCCCCTCTCACACCCCCTCCGCCATGATGTTCTGCCTTACCATGGGCCCAGAGCCAAAGACCATGGATGGGGATCTCAGATACCGTGAGCCTAAATAACCAATGCCCCCTGGAAACTAATCAACCCAGAGCTCCTTCCAGCTGTCCCAGGTCTCTTCAGCGTGTCCTCATGGTTCCGTGGCCCTTTCTGTACTTTCTGAGTCTGGAGCAACAAGCGTCGTTCAAGGCTCGGCTTGCGCCTTCCTGAAGCAGCCCTGGGTTCGGTGTGCTCTGCACAGAGCGCGGTTTCAAGAGTCAGATCTGGACACACGTGCGCTCGTGGCTACTGTGCTGTGGTCACTTCTAGGCCCTTGGTGAACAGAGCAGGGACACCCTTATCGCTATGGACGAGGTAGAAGGGGAAGGAGGAGGAAGGCTGTGTGCATGTGGAAACATGGGAACGTACGTTGAGAGAGAAACAGACATCTACATACACACACGTGTGTGTGACCCACCATGCGCCCTCACTCACCTATCCACCCATCCACCCGTCCATCCACCAGTCCATCCACCTATCCCTCCACCCACCCATCACCCACTCAACCATCAATCCACCCATCTACCCATCCATCTTACCCACCCATCCACTCCCCATCTATCTACCATCCATCCATCCACCCACCACCCATCACCTCTCCTTCTGTCCACCCATCCATCCATCTTCATAAGAGCCTGAACTGGTACAGTTACTGCCAACACCCACAGCACAGCCTCGCTGTCTCCTTTTCAATATTTGGACCTCCCCTGGCCAGCAACGGGAAGCCTGGCTCCATTATCCTTAATGTATTTACTCACTTGCTGAGTCCGAACTAAACGGAAGAAAATAGCTTCAGAAACACTAACACGTACCATTGTGAGAAGCAACACCTGCGAGCTGCAGTTCTGCATTCGCAGACATTTCTCTTTATTCCTCTGAGGCGAAATTTGCATTTAGCAAAAGGCACATGTCCTAAGCAGGCAATTCAGCGAATTTTAGCAAATGTGCACACGGGTGTAAGTCACACCCCAGCCGAGACGCACAATCTTCCTCGTGCTCCTTCCTCCTTGCTCACGAATGAGAACAACTGCTTTTCTGACTCTTCCCACCATCGATCGGTCTCGCCGTTCTCGAACCCTGCCTTGGTGGAGTCCTGCAGGATGCCCTTCCTGTGTCTGCTTCCTTCACGCCCACGCTGTCCCCTGCCTTGTACAGGGTTGGCTCCCCTTGCTGCGGTGTGGGCCTGCCACAGTCTATGCAGGCACCCTGGGTTGGCCTTGCTGGCTTCCAGTTTGGGAGAATTGAAAAATTGCGGGCATCTTGGTGACATGAGGTGGGCAGCATGTGCGTGGGCAGCATGTGCGTTTCTGTTGGTCGTGGGCTGGGAGGTCGGTTGGGCATGGGGCTTGTATATGCTTAGCAGCTCCCTAAGACTTTTCTGAAGTGGTTGTGCCTGCTGCCACCACCCAGCAGTACCAATGGTGCCTGTTGCTCCTGATGGCTATGATTTCAACCCTTCAGAAGTGACAGAATAGATGTCCCCTACTATCCACATCTTGCAACCGACAGAACGTGCTCTGCTGTTATTGTTTTTTCTTTTTTTATATAGAACTTCTATTTACTTCAAAAGGTCGTCTGAAAGTGATTTGCTTTTTTTCCCCAAGTAACGATCTAGTCATGATGGGACATAGTGAGGTGGGCAGGGGCCTCTGTGGCTGACTCCTCACTTGAAGCCCAGGCTGGGGACAGGGCTAGGAGCAGAAGGGGTACTCTATCCATACAGGATTATTCCAGAGAGGGTGGAGCTTGCTTGTCCCTCGCTTCAAGAGGAGCAGAGGGGCAGGTCCTGGAATCTGACAGCAAAACCCAACCCAGAAATGACAATAGAGTACAGGCTGGATTTATTAAAGAGAGTACCATCGAGGCAGGAGAAGGATGTGGCAACCCACTTCCGAGGCAATCCCGAAACAATCAGCCATTGAAAACCCTATGAGGGTTACTATGAGTCTGAGTTGGATAGAACTCAAGGGCACCTAACAACAACAACCATCAAGGAGTAATTATGGGGAAAATGGAGGCACCAGGAGAAGCCTAGGGAAACCTGGAAAGGAACTTAGTATAAACGGGGTTCCCCGGGGAATCTGCATAAACATATCTCTATTTCCCAGGGGAAGACAGAGTCAGACAGAACAGAGTGAAGCAGCTTCTAGAGAGAAAAACACCTGTAGCTGTAGCCCTGTGGCATCCAGTCCCATCAGATCTCAGAAGCTAAGCAGGGTCGGGCCGGGTTAGTACTTGGATAGGAGACCGCCTGGGAACACCAGGTGCTGTAGGCTTGGGAGACAGACCCGGCAAGCCCACTCCCCAAAATCAATCAGCCATTGAAAACCCTATGAACAGCAGAGAAGCACTGACAATAGTGTTTCCCCTGTTGTATGTAGGGTTGCTCTGAGTGGGACACCGACTCGATGGCACCTGACAACAATAAGAGAGAAAAACACGTTAGACAGACAGACAGGATGGCAGCCCACGAGAAGGGCGAGGTGGGCACGTGGTTGCTAGAGAAAGAAGAGCAAGGTGCAAGTGGAGAGGAAAGAAAAAGAAGGAAAAGAGCGAGTGGGCACCCGTTAGTCTTTGGTTCATAAATGGCTCGGTGGGTTGGGCAGGGGGTGGGACCACTGTGAATATGTCACACGTGGCTTCTGCATTGGGGCTGCATGCAGGAGGAATCTTCCGTCCCCTTTTCCTCCATATGGCCTGCGAAAGCCTAAGCTGACCTGCCTGTCATTACGCAACGCTAAGAGCCAGGTGCGGTGGTGCACGCCTGCAATCCCAGCCACAGGGGAGGCTGAGGCAGGAGGGCCGTGTGCTCGAGGCCAGAGGCAGCCTGCGCAATTTAGCGAGGCTCTGTCGCGGAATCAAACCTCAGTCAAGGGCTGGGGATGCGGCTTAGCATGCATGAGGCCCTGGGTTTGCGACAAAACCAAACAAACCAACAGAAAACCAAAAAGCAGCCGGGCGTGGTGGCGCACACCTGTAATCCCAGCCGCTGGGGAGGCGGAGGCAGGAGGATCGCAAGTTCGAGACCAGAGGCAGTCTGCATAATTTAGCAAGACCCTGTCTCAAAAAGTGAAAAAATGGGCTGAGGGTGCAGCTCAGTGGTCCAGCACTTGCAGAGCACGCAGGCGTGAGGCCCTGGGTTCAACCCCCAGTACCGAAAGAAAAAAAAAAAAAGAAAAGAAAAAAAAAGAAAAAACCACAAAGCAAAGAAAGACACGAAGCCACGTCTAGCTGTAAAGCGAGGACCGAGCCTCCCCTCTTGTTGCTGTGCTGGCCCCTCGCCTCCCTGGTACCGTGAGCTGCTGCCCACTCATTGGCCTGGGGGCAGGTGAGGGAGCCGCTGGCCTCTAGCCCCACCCGGCCTCCTGGGCCGCAGGGCCCCAGGGCACACTGGCCTCTTTGTCTTCCCTTCCCTTCCCTCCACCTCCATCCCACCTACAGGCCCTCTGCTTCCCCTCTCCTCCCCTCTGCCCGGCCCAGGTCTCCTGGGTGACACTCCTGTCGCCTACCCAAGACTCATCTTCACCTGAGGATGGGATTCGCTCAGTTGCTCCTCTCACATTGAGTTTCCAGCCACCTTCTGTTGTTGCTGAACGGCATCAGCAGGGTGCCGCTGTGAGTCCTTAGTCTTGTTAACAAAAGAGTTTGTTGTTGTTGTTGTTAGGTGCTGTCCAGTCAGTATCCGACTCATAGCAATCCTGCATACAACAGGCGAAACACCATTGTCAGTGCTTCTCTGCTGTTCATAGGGTTTTCAATGGCGGATTGGTGTGTGTGTTGCCAGGTCCTTCTCCCAAGCCTGCAGCACCTGGTGTTCCCGGGCGGTCTCCCATCCAAGGACCAACCAGGCCCGACCCTGCTTAGCTTCCGAGATCTGATGGGATCAGATGCCACAGGGCTATGGCTGCAGGCATAAAAGAATTTAGGACAGACTTAAAAGGAACCCCAAAGGATATTTATTTAGAATCAGACAAGACGAGCACACTGGGGCAAGGAGGCTGGGGATATTGGCTGGTGTGGGGAAGAGGGGTGATGGGAAAGTCATAGAGAGAAAGTCATGCTTTCTGACGCAGAGATCAGAAAGTGGCAGCAGTGCCGATCCCACCCGTGGACAAGCCGCATCTGCACTTCTGAGTTAGAGGTCAGAGAGCGCAGGGGTCGGGCAGGTGGCTCCAAACCTGCAGAGAGCTGTGGGCAACGGCAGGCTCTGCAGATTGCTGTGAATAGGGCTGAAACCTGCAGATATTGCCGAGAACTCTGGACGCGGCACACTGTGAGCTTGGTGGGTTTCTGGACGCCGCTGGGAATGGCAGCCACTGCTGGGAGTTGAAGGCAACTGGACACTGTAGAGGGGTGGGACTTTCACGTGTCTGTCACCTTGTCATGCTGCAGGGCTTGCATGTTGCTGTGATGCTGAAAGCTATGTCACCGGTATGTCAGGTACCAGCAGGGCATCCATGGTGGACAGGTTGCAGCTGAGCTTCCAGACTAATACAGACTAGGGAGAAGGACCCGGAAGCCCACTGCTGAGGCAATCGGCCATTGACAACCCTGTGAATAGCAGGGAAGCACTGTCAGAGTGCCAGAAAATGAGCCCCCCCAGGCTAGAAGGCATTCAAAAGTTGATTGGGGAAAAGTTGCTTCCTCAGAGTAGAGCCGCCTTTAATTGGGAGTTGAGTAAAGCCCCTGGGACTTCTTTTTGCATAACTCAAAATGAGAGGAAACACAGTGGCTGCAACAATGTTGGTTGGTTGGTGCCGTGGAGTCCGTGCAGCGTTTTCAATGGCTGATTGTTTCAGGATTGCCTTGGGAGTAGATTGCCACATCCTTCTCCCATGCTGCAACAATAGGCTCAAAATAAAAAGATCGTGTTTGTGGCACAGTGTTGGGGAGAGTTTTTTTCTGTTGTAGATCAGGTCACTGAGTTGGATACAACTCGTGAGCACCTAACAACTAACTTCTCATTAAGGGAATGGTGTGTCTGATCTTTCACCCTGGGTCAGGCTGGGCAAAGCAGGTTTTTCTCATTACTGCACTAGAGCTTCTGCCTCGAATGAGAATCCATCTTTCTAGCTGGGACATGGAGACCTCTGTGGCCTTCATATGTAAACAGAGTTCTGGTTACAGATAGTTGTTCTTGTTGGGTGCCGTCGAGTTGGTATCTGACTCACAGCGACCCTCATAGGGTTTTCAATGGCTGACTGTTTCAGGATTGCCTTGGGAGTGGATTGCCAGGTCCTTCTCCCATTTTTGCGGTGCTGGGAATTGAACTCGGGACCCCAGAGACTGCAGTGCAGCGCTCTACCAACTGAGCCAAATCCCAGCCCAGTTACAGATTAGAGCCCTGAAAAGGTGCTACAGGTTATAGACTAGGTTACCTGGGAACGGCTGTCATCTCCTGGCACCCATGCTCTTGACAAAGAGCAGTGTCTATGGGGGAGCTACTGACCCCTTGTCTCAGGAAGCTCGCACTGATTTTCATGTCCCAAAAGGTGGCTGGGAAGCCAGTGGCTGCCGAGGCCCCTTTCTGCCTGTCCACCATCCCCTGTCACTGTGAGCTGGGGGATCAGAAGGGAGGAGGACAGAGGGAGTGTGGACATTGGTCAGGGACACAGCATGGATGAGTGAATGTGGATGGACCCGTCCCTGCCAGGCAAGGTGATGGCTCTGGGTGAGAAGACAGCAATGGGGATGTGGGTGGCATGGGGCAGGGAGGCAGTGGTCTCAGCCCCAGGAGGTGACATGAGCTCAGCAGTAGGATGGAGGGGACTCTGGGGAAACACGCCCTGGAGGTGGCCTGGCAAGAGCAAATGCCCTGGGGTGGGCGCTCAATGTCCATCTGCAGCCAGGCAGGGCTGGCGGACCTCCCCCAGCTGCCAGCTCAACGGTATCAAAGGTGCAGGTGGGACTGTCCACAGGTCTCTGGGAAGGAATCCAGCGAGAAATGGCAGTAGGTAGGGGCTCAGGGGGAGCCAGAGTCTGAGGTCAGCTTCCTCCAGGAGAGGAGCACCCACTGGAGAGCCAGGCAGGGCTGCGTGACTGCGGAGAGACAGAGCCTGGGGCCCACAGCCCGGAGGCGGGGTGCAGTGCGCAGGAAAAAGGGTCTTTTTTTTTGTGGTACTGGAGGTTGAACCCAGGGTCTCGCGCCTGCATGCTCTGCAAGTGCTGAACCACTGAGCTGCACCCCCAGCCCATTTTTTCAGTTTTTGAGATAGGGTCTCGCTAAGTTACGCAGACTGCCTCTGGTCTCGCACTTGCGATCCTCCTGCCTCCGCCTCCTGAGCCACTGGGATTACAGTTGTGCACCACCGCACCCAGCTGAAAAGGGGTCTTTTCACAGGCCTGTGGACATCACCTCTCAGCCCAGCCCTGCCTGGGGACCCCTTTCCCTCCACTCTTTCCCCTTCTCTCGCACCCGCGCGCCCTCCCTGCCTTTCCTCCCTCCTTTGTGCTTTTGTTTTTTTTTTTTTTTCCCTTACAGCCAGTGAAAGCAAAGATTGGAGGTGAGGAGTGGGCCCGAGGCAGGAGGCAGAGAAGGGAAGGCAGGAGAACTAGGTGTCCCTACACGGGCATCTGAGCTCTGTGGGATGTGGTGCTGCCCACGAGTGGAGGGAGCTGGTGCTGCCTGCCTGCTGCTGCCGTCCTGTGTACCCCAGGGACTTCCGCTGCCCTTCAGCCCTGCTCCCTACAGAGGTTCTGGTAGCCTTGGGAGCGGAGGGGGCTTTCGGACCAGGAGCAGTGGTTCCGTCTCCTGGGGTCCACATCCCTCTCAGGGTGGACACCCTGAGAGGGATGTGGACCCCAGGCCATCACGTGGCCATCATGTGGCCACCACATGGCTATCATGTGGCTATCACGTGGCCATCACGTGGGCAGTACCGTGGGCAGTACTGTGGGGCAAGTCCAGGAGGTAGAGGTCAGGGTCTGGGCCCTTCCTGGATGTGGGGCTGCCTTGATGTGCTCTGGGATTTGATTGCTCATGTGCTAACCTCCAGGCCTGCTGCGGCCGCAACCACAGACATGGCTCCAACAGCAGGACCGACCGTCCCTTTGTTCTGCCGGCTCCACATCCGTGGCTGAGGCGTCCGCAGGGCTGGCTGCTTCTCAGGCTGGGAGGGAGGCTCTGTCCTGGGCTCTGGCCCCGATTCTGCTGGTGGCCTGCGATCCTTGGTGTCCCTTGGCTTGACAGTGCGTTACGTGGCCTCTTCCCTGTCTGTCTCTGCGTCCAAATTTCCCTGTGCATTAGGACCCAGTCCCGGTGGCTCCAAGGCCCACGCTACTCCAGCCTGGCCCCGTCTTACCTGGTTACATCCGCCACTCTGAGGTACCATGGGTTAGGGCTTCAGCCTATGACCTTGGGGGTCACAATTCAACACAAGTCATCATTATTTGTAGATATCTAGGGTAAGATGGGGAGGCTCAGGGTCGCTCCAATCAGTGCGGAATGCTGGGGATGCTGTCCGGGGTCCCTTCTGTGGCTGGCCTTTCCTGGACTCTCAAGAGGGACAGAGCCCCTCCTTGGCCCCAGCTTGGCCCGAGAAGTCCTTTGTGATGATGTCCACTTCCCCTGGTGCAGGTGGGACCCAGGCCCAGAGGAGGTGCTCACAAGCCCAGGGGCCACGCTGCCCTCACCTCCCCATGCCCACCACCCGCGAGATGAGCGTGAGCATTAGTGTTGGCCATCCTGGTGTCACCGGTGGGGACAGCAGCCATCACGTGGGCAGTGCCGTAGGGCGAGTCCAAGAGGGGGAGGTCAGGGCCCGGGCCCTTCCTGGAGAAGCTGCTGAGCCATTTGAAATGCCAAGTCTACAGGGCTGGTACCATTTCTTGCTGGGGAAACTGAGGCACTGAGGGAGGACCAAGGTTTCCTGAGCCTTGGCACGCAGGATCTCAGGCCATTTTACCTGCGCCGACCTGTACTTCTCTAGCTGTCACAGAGGGTCCTAGGAGGCCCCGTGGCCTCGTAAGAGGCATGGGGCTTGGGTGACAGTGGGTGGCATCCTTATTGCTCTGGGGTAAGAGGTCCCTGAGGCACAGAGGTGGAGGGTGCCCTGGGCCCCTGCCCTGGGCCTCTCGCGCCAGCTGTAGAGAGGTCTCCTGGTGCCTGGGGAGGGCTGAAGAGCGAGCGCTTTCACCTCAGGTGCAGATGCGCCCATTCTGTCCTTTGCAAGCCACAGCTTCAGCATTTCTGGCCTTTCCCCTCGGGTTCTAGCTCCCAGGCCGCCCCTCCCCTCAGACCCCTCCCAAGAGGCGGCTCAGCAGTCATTGACAGGTCACTGCTGCTGGTGGCCTTGTCCCAGAGGGGTGAGCCCAAGCCCGGAAGGGGGCCGCATGGCTCTGTGTTTGGTTGCCCCCGTGGCCCATGTTGCCCACTGAGGTGGTGCATGGTTCCTGGGGTCTCCTCCCCTCTGGATGGGGCAGGGAGGAGCCGGCCACTGGGTGGGGCAGGGAGGAGCTGGGGCCAGTGCTAACTGGTCCCCTTTTAAATTGCTGGGGGATGGGTGTGAGCAGGGCTCCGATGTGCAGAGGGGCTGAACCTCTGACGGCATCTTGATCTCTACTGTCCGGGGCTGCAACCTTGTCCCCGCGGCCAGGCCTCCCTGTACCTCATGCCACCGCAGCTGGCCCTGATAACACCAACCTGACTTCCTGCCCGCAGCCCAGAGGGTCTTCCTGAGCCAGCCACCTGCCAGGCTGTCCGGGGGCAGCCCTGTGACTCCCCACCACAGCCAGGGGGCAGGCATGATGCACATCCCAGCCCAAGGCCACCATGGTGCAGAGCCGGGGGCCGCTGGAGATGGCATTTGAACCAGGCAGTGACTGCGCTCTGCTGCCCCAACCCTCTGCGGGCCTCAGAGGGGCTCCTCAGGCCAAAGCCTCTGTCTGGCCCCCTCAGCTGCTTCACAGCCTTCCACTCCAGGATTTCAAAATGAAAAGGACCCTCCTAAGCCAGTACCGGGGCTGGGATTTAGCTCAGTTGGTAGAGTGCTACGCTGTAGTCTCTGAGGTCCCAAGTTCAATTCCCAGCACCGCAAAAATGGGAGAAGGATCTGGTGACCCACTCCCAAGGCAATCCCGAAACAGTCAGCCATTGAACACCCTATGAGGTCACTATGAGTTGAATACTGACTCCATAACACCTAGCAACAACAATCCAGTACCAGAGAGGATGGAATTTTCCTGGCCTCTCTCAAAGGCTCCCAGGCCTCAAGGGCAGTGAGTGGCGGAGCGCAACCCAGCCCTCCACACGCCCTCTGACTGCCTTATCAGCCTCTGAGTTGGGACATTGCCATCTGAGGACAAACAGAGGCTGATGGACTGGCTCTGCTGTCAAGGCCAACGGTCAGTCTCAGGTGGACCTGTGCTTCTCGCTGCGGCTTGGTGTCACCTAGTTTGGCTCCTGGCACCAACCTCGAAGTGGCTCATCTTTTATTGTCACTGTGATGGGCTGGGGCCAGTGCTAACTGGTCCCCTTTTAAATCGCAATACCTCATTCTCCAGGGTGAGCCTATTGGCCCATTTCACAGATAGAAAAGCTGAGGTTCCGAGAAGTCAGGTCATTTTCTTCACGTTGAGCCTGCGTGTGTAATCAGTCACCTTACGACTTGTTATTTCTGTTGTTGTTGTTGTTAGGTGCCGTCGAGTCGGTATCCAACTCATAGCGACCCTCATAGGGTTTTCAATGGCTGACTATTTCAGGATTGCCTTGGAAGTGGATTGCCAGGTCCTTCTCCCATTTTTGTGGTGCTGGGAATTGAACTCGGGACCTCAGAGACTGCAGCGCAGCATTCTACCCACTGAGCCAAATGTTATTTCTAGTTGACTTTTAATCTCATCCCAGGAAATGTTCTATTTTCCATAAAGGGACAGATACAGAGTTCACAGACGAGTCCATCCACTTTTTGGGAATGTGGCCTTCAAAACTTGGCCACCTAAGCGTTGGGGTTCTCTAGGCTCAGTGGCCAGCGGAGGCAGGCTCAGGATAGGGACCCTGGCTCTTGCTGCCTGCCTGCCAGGGGAGGAGGCTGCCTCAGCAAAGATGGAGCGGAGTGTTTAGAACCTGCAGTGGGAAACAATTTCAAGTATGAGAAACAGTGTAACCGAGTCCTGCCCAGCCCAAATGGTAGACAGATGTGGACATTTTGCAAACAAGTTTCAGATTCTTGAAGGTGGAGAAACAGTGACAGAGGCAGCCAGGCACCCTGCCCCTCCCCCCACTGGGGACCTCCGTGGTCGACCTACTGTCCCATCCCACCTGGGTTTCCACAGTCTCCCATCTCAGTAACAATGGACGCCACCTCCCCTGAACCTTGGGCAGACAGGCCTGGCCCCTGCTGCTGGGGCATGTTCTGTTTCATGGAGTCTGGGGGTTATGAAAGTGTCTTGCTCACAGGAAGAGATTCCATTGTGTGGGTGACCCGGCTTCTCTGCTGGCCTCTGCCTCCTGGTCTGAGCCAGGGCCCCCACTCCCCCTTGGTGACTCAGGGAGCCGGCCACTCACACTGCCTTCCCTTTCCCCTAGTTTCTTCCAAAGTGGAGGAAGGAGAGGCTCAGAGAGGTTGAGGCGCCTGGGGGAGGTCACACAGCCATTCAGCAGCAAGGCCTCCTGACCCCAAAGGAAGGAGGGGAGACTCCTCAGGGGCCACCTCCCTGCTGTCCTTCCTGAGCCTCTTTAGAATCTGGGGCTCCCTTCCTGATGCTGCCAACCCCACCATGTGGCCTTGGTCTGCCTGTGGCCCAGGGGAGGGCTGTGGTGGGTGCTCAGGGGCTGCCTTGATGTGCTCTGGGATTTGGTAGCTTGTGAACCTCTGCTCTGAGCTCCCAGTGGCCAACTGAGGTGACTGGCTCCACGCTAGGTCCTCAGGGGCCTCCCCCTCTCGTCGGTGCCCTCCTCGGCTGGCCCCGGAGGTCACAGACGATAGACTCTGTGCTGACCTGCAGAATGGCTCCACTTTGCCTGGAATCTGAAGCTCCACCAATGAACCCCCTTCCTGCCAGGGCCCCTGGGATCCCCCAGCCCTCCCAGTCTGGTCCTGAGAAGGACACATGGGACCAGGCGGGAGTGGGCGGGACCTGAGGAAACCACGGCGGATCCCTGGTCCTGGAAGTCAGGTAACACTCGCTTTCCTCCTTGTGCCCAAGGACCCAAAGAGTGGGCCCCCAGGACACGTGGGGCAGCCGTGGTCAGGGGCTCTATGCTGATGGAGGACCCCCCGAGGGTTGGGGGGGCTGCAGACAGGCGTGACCTCGGGCCTGTGGCCCCTCCCAGGCCTCAGTTTCCTCCTCTATTCCTGCAGGACCTGGCGGGAAGGTCTTTAAGGACAGCCCCGCTCTGACCTGGGTGGCCTGCCTGGTGGTCCAGGGCCACTGTGGCCATGCTGGCAAGTGCCCTCGGGCCATGGTGCTTTGGAGGAATGAGTGGGCCAGACTGGGGCACCGAGGCCTGACAGGAGGTGGAGGCTCGGTCCAGGCTCAGCAGAGCCCACGCGGTGGGCGTGGAGGCTGTGGCTGGGCTGTGAATGGCCCATGCTTGGGTCCCTTTACCTGTCACACATCCCTCAATGCCAGGCACAGCCTGAACCTTCAAGAAACACCGCGATTTGCCTGGTGTCCATCCAGCTTTGCTGACCACTGGGTGAGAGGCCCAGCCCTGCCCGCCAGGGGGCAGGAGAGGGACGTTAGGTGTTGGCTCTGGGCCTGGGCCCATGTGCCCCGCCTGCACACCATCTTCTCCGTCCCTGGCTGTGTGGCCTCAGAAGGAGCCCGCCTCCCCTGAGCTTGTTTGAACTGGAGAGTGGCTGGCTGGGAGAAAAGAGGACAAAATGAAATGCGGAAGACGCGCAGCTCAGAACGTGGCCAAAAACGTAGCCAATTCTTCCCTGGGCTTAGCTGGCCTCCAAGCTGCCTGCCTGTTCACCCCTCCTTCGACAGTCCCACGGGGAGTAACTCCACGGGTAGGGAGCTGAGCCCAGAGGAGGGAAGCCACTTTCTTCAAGGCGCACAGGTGCGAGTCGGAGGCAGGCGGGCGTCAGGGCCTCAGGGCCGTGGGGTCGGGGCGGTGACTGCTCCTGACGCCCCCTCCCTGCAGCCTCCCCCTGCTCTGAACAGCCGGATGGGGTGGAATCCAGGGCCTCAATCGCACAGCCTCCCTCCCTGCAGAAGGACTTCTGCCATGGGGATGGGACGCCGAGACATCCTGGCAGGGTGGCAATGGGGACCCAGCGCCTGGCCTTCAGCACAGGGGCAGTGGGATAGCCTTGGCTCCTCCCGATCAAGGTCTGTGTCCTGCCCAGCAGCCTGTGGGTGGCCAGGAAAGTCCCACTAGGATAAGCTGCTTCTGCTCTGCCTGCCCGGACTGGTTCCTCCGGGGCCGCAGGTGTTGCTGAGTCGTGGGAAGTGGGACACAGGGTGGACGTTTCCCTGCAGCCTCATAGGGGAAACCCAGAGGCTGCGTGTCCCCAGGCTAGCGCCGGAGGTGCCCACCTTTGGAAGGATCTGTTCCCGGGGAGCCCCCGTGGCCTCCCGCAAATGCTTTCCTGCGGTATGGGCTCTAGGCTAGTAGGCTGATCTGGGTCTGACCCCTCCCGGGGCTGCCTGGCAGCAGCAAGAGAAAGGGACAAGTGCCCCCAGCGCCTCCACCCAGCCCTTTATTCTGAGAATCCAGAAGTGTGTGGCAGGGGCAGGTGCTACTCTGTCCTTTGTCCTAGGCGAGGCAGGTGGAGGGAATGGGTGTGTGTGTACCAGAGCCAGGAGAGCTGGAACCCTGGCAGCCCACAGGGCCCTGGCCCATGCCATGCCACCTGCCGCCACCTGCTGGAGGTGACCAGTTCTCCCTGTGGGGCAGAGAATAGTGCATGGCTAGAAGGTGGGGTTGGCAGCATCAGGAAGGGAGCCCCAGATTCTAAAGAGGCTCAGGAGGGACAGCAGGGAGGTGGCCCCTGAGGGGTCTCCCCTCCTTCCTTTGGGGTCAGGAGGCCTTGCCGCTGAATGGCTGTGTGACCTCCCCCAGGTGCCTCAGCCTCTCTGAGCCTCTTCTTATTCCACTTTGGAAGAAACTAGGGGAAAGGGAAGGCGACAAGACCCCTGTTTCACCCCATCTCTCCCTCCCTAGCACGGATCCCAAGGGCAGCCGGGACCCTCACAGAGCCTGTCCCCACCTCCTGCCTCCTCTTTCTGCCCCATAAAAGAGACCTCAGCCCCATTCCCCAGGACTCGGGGTCCCTTCCTTCTCCCAGGACAGAGGCGGACCCCTCTAGCCTGTGGGCATATGCCTGTTGACCCTCCCAGTTTGATCTGAGCATCTGTGCCCTGCCTCCCCCAGTGGGCACAGTGGCCTTCTGGTTACCCTGGGCTCTCTCTTGCACCTGCCACCCCCCCCACCACCAAACCCTGGCTCCTGCTCTGCCACCCACCTGGAAGTTTCTCTGTCCTTCCCCTCTGCCCGCTAAAGTCCAGAATGACTGTGAGGTTGGGCCCACCTGTCGCCCCCACCCCAGCAGTTTTCTGACCACCTCCATCTGCCTCCTGAAGTTGAATGATCATCTGACCCCTGGGTGGGGCAGTCAGGTGCCCTCGAGCCCAGGGGCAACCTCACAGCCATTGCTCTTGTCCCCAGAGCCTAGCAATGGACACACCTGCTGTGTGCTCAGTTTCTACTGCTGTGAAATGGTCAGTGGCAGGACCTACCACCGAGGACTGCCAGGAGGAGGAGCCGCGCGGACACATCTGCTGCCGTCAGAGCCGTGCCCGGCAGCACGGGCCTGGCACAGGTTTGCGACGGTGTCTGTCTGCTCAGCGATGCCCTGTGGGCTGGGCTCACCCAGCACGCACTCACCTGTCACTCTGGAGGCTGGAAGTCCGGGGTCGCGGGGTGACGGGTTGGTTCCTGCCGAGGCTTTTCTCCTTAGCCAGTCCGCAGCCGCCCTGTCCCTGTGTGAGCCTGTTGGTGTCCCAGTCGCCTCTTCCAGGACCCCGGTCAGCTTGGAGAGGGCCACCTTGGTGACCTGCGGAAAGAACCCACCTCCAAACACAGGCGCGTTCTGCGGACCTGAGGTTAGGGCTTCAGCACAGGAATTCCAGGGAGGCGCAGCCCGGCCCCTGGCAAGGGTTGACCGCCTCCTGGGACAGGAGTGAGAGAATGGGGGCGTGCACAGAGCTGTGCACACGCCGTGCTGCCTGCTGCTTGGGAGCCGCAGGGGTCCCCAGGCTCTGGCCTGTTCTATATTCGAGGCCAGCTGCAGATCTTCTGTGGGCGTTTGCCCACCGTTCCTCGCTGTGAGGGTTTGCGAGCGGGTGCGTGCGTGCACACATGTGCCTGGGTAAGTGCATGCATGTGGGGGGCGTCCTGGGCCTGGATGCTTTGATGAGAGAGAAAGGAAGGTTTGGGACAGACCCAGGGGCCAGGGGAACTGGGCATTTCCCCCTGGGAGTTTGGCTTCTGTGCCCAGCAGTACCGTCTCTCTGGGGACAGAAGGTCACATGCTATGGAGTTTGCTGTACTTGGCCTTTCGCTGAAGCATGGCTTTGCCAAGGGCTGGGACCTGCCACGCAGCACAGCCCCAGCTTCTCAGGGGCCTTGGCTCCCCAGTCCTTCATCCCTACACATCCTCCCGTGGTGTCAGGTATGACCCAGCAGCCTGTGTCGCCCTTGCTGGGGCTCAGTGATATTTGGGGATCTAAGCAGGTCCAGGGGCTGGGATTTAGCTCAGTTGGTAGAGCGCTGCTCTGCAGTCTCTGAGGTCCCGAGTTCGTTTCCTAGCACCGCAAAAATGGGAGAAGGACGTGGCAACCCACTCCCAAGGCAATCCTGAAACAGTCAGCCATTGAAAACCCTATGAGGGTCGCTATGAGTCGGACATGACTTGATGGCACCTAACAACCACAACAAGCAGGTGCAGGGCTGTGGATGGCCTGGTCAGCACACAGAAGCGTGGGCCAGGGCCATGGTGGGGGAGGCAATGGCATGGAGTTCCTCACGCTGAGGCACGCAGCACCCCCAGGCCGAGAGGATGCTGTCCCTGAATGAGCCACCGCCCAGAGCTCCATGGCTTGCAAGGGACGCTGCCTGTCTGTCCATGGGAGGCGCTTGCCAAAGGAGAAGCTCTCGGATGCCCAAATCTGAGATGAGCACAGGGCGTCCGGCAGGGATCAAGCATGCTCGGGGTAGGCGGTGCCCCGTAAGATCCCTCCGTGCAAATAGCAGTGGCGGCGCAGGGCTCCGCCGGAGCTTCCACTCTATCCTGTGTGCCTGCGTTGTCCCTCCTCCCAGTGGGCGCGGCGCCATCTTTGGGAGGCGAGCCATTCCGTCCTAACTCCCTCTCCCACCACCAAGCTGAGGTGGAAGTGCAGGTGGCTGCTCCAGCCAGGCTCACTCATCGTGAGGCAGCACCTTCTCCAATCCAGCCCATGCTCATTCATTCATTCATTCATTCAGCGAGCTCTGCTGCATCTGGTGTGTGCCAGGCACTGTGCTTGGCACTGGGAACAATTTAGAGGCATTGCTATCATCGTATTATACAGGGGAAACTGAGGCTCAGAGAGACTCCATCATGTTCAGGCTGGTTGAGGGAACGGCCTGCTGGCCGGCCCAGCGTTGGTTCTCTGCTACACAGTGCTTTGAGAATGTCGTCTCCTGGAAGCCCCACCCCACCCCAAGCCCAGGTGACAGGCTGTCCTCAGGCTTCCTTGGGGTCGTAGTGGGGCCACGCTGCACACTTGCTCCTCAGCTTCTGATGGGTCACCTCCCAGCAAGCCATCGCGCGCTGCAGTGTTGTTAGGTAGACACGGTGCTGAGTCCACCTGAGCTCTGGGACACGCCACAGAGGCTGGTGGTCCCCTTGGGGTTGCAGGTGGACCAGGAGCTGCTCAGTGTCTCAAGAGGGTGTCGGACCAACCACAGCGTGGCACTGAGTTGGGGTCTTGATGTCCCCCCGGGCCCCTGTGTTGAAGGCTTGGTCTGTAGCCCATCATGCCTCTGGGGCGCAGTAAGCCTTTGAGAGGAGGTCGCGCTGAAGGATTTCTGTCATGGCGACGCAACCCTGGGCAGGGTTTGGGGCCCCTTCTCCTTCCCTCTTTCTCATCCTGGCCATGAGGCTAGAGGTTTTGCTATGACACATCCTCCCGCCAGGAGATGCCGTTCCCACCAGGGCCTGGGGAACACGGGGCAGCCCAGTCATGGCCTGAGTCCTTCCCAACCCAGCCCACGCTGCCCTTTTCTCTCTTCTCAGTTTTCCATGTCTGTCCTACAGAGGCTCGAAGCTCATAGACTCATCTGGGAAAAGGGCAAAATTCAAACTGCGAGGTGTGATTGCCACCAATCGTGGCCCCCTCTTGCACCACAGTGGCCAAAAGATCCTAATGCGACCCACTTGATCGGGGTGGCATCTGGGTGGTGCTGGTCCCACCGCCAGACTTTGGGCTTCCTGGCCCCATCTTGTGGGGTCCCCGCACCTGGAGGCCTGGCCCATGCAGTGTCGGCCCCAGGCCCCACCACAGGGCTCCACACAGTCCGGGCTCCGAGGGCATCCAGCACACTGAATTCCACCTGCGGGGACCCAGCGGTAGTGGCCAGTGCAGCCCTGTGGTCCTGCACATCTGTCTAAGGCCCAGGCGTGTGGGTCCAGCCCCCTCCTGAGCTGCCGATGTGCCGCCTGGAGCCCAGGTACCAGGTCCAGTCAATGTCTGGTGGTTCCATGTTAATGGTTTTCCCTCTCGGCTGTCAAGACTTCACCACAGCCGTGGATTTAGAGGCACGAACAGAAGCGGCCGCTCTGTGGGACTGTGAGGCGACGCCTCCGTCCAGCCACCTGTGCTCCCCCAGTGCTGCTCACCCAGCTTCGGTCCTCTGCACCCCAGCATCCCACCCGCAGAATGGGAGCCTGGGCATGAGGGGAGCCCTCTGTGCCTGTGTCGCTGGGATGCGAGCCAAGCCAAGCCTGTGGACCCAGCCCAGGGCTCACAGGCAGCAGCTGCCCAGGGACACCTTCCGCTCGGCCTGTCGTCTGTCTGGGCTGCAGAGAGTCTGCTGACTTCGTTTAAAAATGCAAAACTATTAGGAGTGGGGCTGAGGTTTGGCTCAGTTGGTAGAGCGCTGCTCTGTGTTCTCTGAGGCCCTGGGTTTGATCCCCAGCCCTGCAAAAAAACGGGAGAAAGACGTGGCTCTCGGGGTGGCTCAGGCCCCGTGGATCGCAGGCCCCCAGCAGTGAATGTGCAGTGCTATGGGGATGACAGCTGGCTTGTTTGTGAAATTGCCATTTGGCGAGGTTGGTCCTTGTCGCTGGACAGTGTTGGTACAGGTGATGTGACCTGCAGGGTGTTTGGTCTGGGAAGTGGCCCTGAGCTCTCTAATCCTGTTGTCTCTTGGGATGGCGTCTGCAGTCACCTGACGCCCAAGGACCCTGCTCTGAACTTGGCCGCTTTCTGGAGGTCGGAACCTGCACATTCAATGCCCGTGGCCGAGGTTGTCTCTTGAATTTTTCCTGGTAGCTGGCATCAAAGGGCACCTTGCTGCCACCAAGAGTCTCGATTGTCCTCCTTCCCTCTTCCCACAGCCTCTTGCCCCCTCTCACTGCTGCCCAGATGGGGAGAGTCACAAAAGCCCAGGCTGAAGGCACATCTAAAGGTTTCCGGAACCTTCTTCAAGATGCCCTGCCAGAAATGTCACAGGGAATTAGAGAGGTGATGTCAGGACTAAGGAAGCAGCAATTTAATCAGTGGAGCCGTTCTTCCCCCAAATTAAATTATTCATCATTTCCTGGTCCTTAATAAAATAATTACTGCCTTCGCATTTTCCCCTCCACCGCTGAGGGACTTGCCGCCTGCGATCCTGGAATGTGAACAAAGCTGTGGAGGAACCCACCCCAGCCCCCAGGCCAACTGCCTTCCGCTCCCGCCTCCTCCCTTCACATCTAGCTTCGTCCCCACCCAGGGGCTCAATGACCAGCTTGACCGCCAGCCTGGTCACACAGACCCTTCTCTGCATGGTGGCCGCAGACTCTATACAATGGCGGGAGGGGGACACTAGAAGGTACACTATCAATATATGACACGAACTTATGTCCCACAGCGCTAGGATCTTTATGTACGCAATAAAATCATGCCCCAAGGAGAAAATGTTCAAAGGGCGAGATAAAAAGATGAAATGGAGTCCTAGCATTCTGCACACCCAGGGGGCCATATCAAGGTGCAAACCCACAGCAAGGTATCTCCCCTCTGTCCCCCATGATCCATGGCCATCCTCTGAGGCTGAAGCCCAGAGCCTGGGGCGGGGCACTCTGCACACAGTGCCTCTGACTGTGAGTAATGCCCAACCACTGCTACCCACGGATGTGTGGAACCCACAGCACCCAGGCTCAGCCCCCTGCCCCGTGGAAATGCACGTTCTAGCCAGACCCCTGGGATGGCAGATGCACCTCGGAGAATCTCTTCTCTGCTTGCCTCAATTTCCCCACTGTCCTGTGGCAGCTAGACACAGCTGACATCGAATAGGCTCCATGCCAGCTCACCTGGCTCTGTGCCATAGCTTGGGGGGTGGTGAAAGTGGACCTTGCAGAAAAGTCACAGCATGACCTCAGGGAGTGGACTCAGTGTACCACTGGGCAGCGCTGAGCCTGGCTCTGTGCTCAGTGCCCCCTGGACTCTGGGGACCCGAGAGAGATGGAAAGGGTGAGAGCCAGGCTCGGTGGGGGTTGGGCTGGGCGCTGTTCTGCTGTGGTGCTTTGTCGCTCTTGCTTGGTGCGGGGCTGTGGACGGGAAGCTGCAGTCAGTTGGGCGTGAGCCCCACCCGGGAGCTGGGGTGCGAGCAAAGGGCCTGTGTTCCCGAGCCTCGGTTTCACCCTCCGTGGTCCAGGCAGAAGGCCAGCAGTATGATTTAAAGACATGCTTTGGGCAGCTGGGCATGGGGCTAAGAGCATTGGCATGTGTCCTGTAATCCCAGCGGCTCAGGAGGCAGAGGCAGGAGAATCACAAGTTCGAGACCAGAGGCAGTCTGTGTAACTTAGCGAGACCCTGTCTCAAAAAAGTAAAAAAAAAAAAAAAAAAAAAAAGGTGACACAGACGCTCTGCTGTGGGTGGCGTGGGACAGTGATCCCTCAGCACACTCTGCAAAGGCTGGTGCCGGGGCTGAGCCAGGCTTCCTGCCTTCCTGTGCATCCTAGAGGCCCCCCGCATCCCACATGCCTGCCGTGGTCACCTGCTGCACAGGGCCCCAGCTGCTCAGCACCCTTCTCCATACCTTGGTCTTGGTGACCCCAATGGGGAGCCCAGTGGATGATGGGAGGCTGGCTGGGGAGATAGATACCTGGGGTGTGACTGGTGGGTGACTCAGGAATGGCGCGTGCTGTGGGCCCTCACTGAGTCTGAGGGTGCCCCACGCCTTTTGCGCCCAGCCCCTCAGGGAGGCCTTGCTACCTTCACTCCCACCAAATAGGTGAGGAAATTGAATCGCAGACAGTGCCCAGTCCAGGATGGAGGGGCAGAGGGCCGGCACCTCCCCGGGTTGGGAGCCTCCATGAGTGAACGCACTGGAGCAAGCAGGCTGGTGGGCACTCGGTCCCGAGTTAATAGGATCCGCTCCACAGCCTTGAAGGAAAAGGAAATTGGCTCTCGTGTCCGCAGCCTGGCTTTAAAACCTGGACATCCGCGGCTCTTGACCTTGGGAAGGGAGTGGGCCGTTACAGGGCGTCCCTGGAGCTCAAGTCACGTGCTCTGAAAAGGGACCTGCAAATAGTGGGTGCTCAGTGTACAAAAGGGGAGGTGAGGGTGGTGGTTGGACATTCCTGGGGCGAGGCAGGGGAAGCCCCTGACCTCTGGCCTTCCAGGGACAGACCCTGACTGGCCCCTTAAGGTCCTTGCTGCTCCCCCTATCTCTGTCTGAGCAGGGGACGTTGGAGGCAGCAACAACTTTGGGGGAAATGGGATGAGCGAGTTGTGCTTATTGAATTTGGCAGGAGTGGGGAGGAAGGTTTGGCAGCCTGGGGGCCATGGCACAGCTCTGTTTGCCCTCCTAAGTGCCACATGGCGCATACAAATGGCCTGAGGCATCTCAGCAGGAGCCCTGGGCTGCCTGCATATGGACGCCCACCAAGCTGGCATGAAATTGGTGTCTCTCTGTTGCCACACTGGGAGCCTGGGTTCAGTAGTGGGTGGAGAGTGGGGCGGAGGGGGGTGGCTGGAGATTTCAAACAGGCGGCCCCTCACCAGTGGGTCCTAGGGGGCTAAATGGGGAGAAGGCACAGGCATCTCATTTCTTTATTTGGCTTTTTGGAACCAGTATTGACGAACTCATCCCCTCCAGAAGCATGCAATTATCTTCTACTCTTGACCGGAAGTGAGCTCAGGGTGCCGCAGTGAGCTGGACGTGAACGTACAGTGTGAGGTCCCGCTCCTCCCGGTCCGGCCCGCCCGGGTGTTCGATGGGCGGCACCGCCGCGCACACAGATACTAAACACAATTCACTCGGGACACTTGGGTGAGGGGCATGGACTCCTGCGGCTCACAGGGCGGCCGCGGAGATGGGAGAAAGGAAAAGCCTCGGGTGCTTTTGCCTCCCAGGGGCAAACACCCGTGTTGGTGGTCTTGGTGGTCATGAGGAGACAGTTCTCGCTTTGTCAGTGATCAGAGGGAGAGCAGGTTCTTTCCTTGTTGATGGTCGAGGCGGGGAGAGCATTCTTTCCTCACCAAAGGTCCGGGCAAGAGAGGGGAAAGCTATTTCCTCATCTGTGGTCCGGGCCTGAGCCAATCAGCTTTGAGTCCAATTGTCCAATCAGGTTCAGGGGATTTGTGAAGGCTTTTGTACAAACGTCCAACCAAGTTACTTTCATTTTCCCTAGATTTCTAATTTACAAACCAGATCTTCAAAAGCCATTTTCCCAGTTTTGGGGTTTTTGCCAATTTCCTCCCAATTTCTCCCTACAGTACAGCACGGAACTTTGCAGAGTAGAGGAGCAAAAGGGTCCCAGATAGCTTCACTGTCAAGGGATATCTTAGTGCCAGGAACTGGCCAGGTCGCTGTGGGGGAGCTGCTGTCTATAGCTGGGGAAGTGCTACAAAGCTCTTTGGGGTTAGGAAAGGTGGGAATTTTTTACGATGAGTGCATTGGAGGGATGTATAGAAGTTCACCAGGGAAAAGTATGTCCTGTCAGACTGGCTATAGCCTGAGCTCTGGATGCTCTGGGAGGATTGAGGGCTGCTGAGGATAATGGCAGCAGCATCTGTGTGGAATTAGTTTGATGGGATGGCGGGAAATAAGCAGAGAGCCTTGAATGCTTTGTTAACAAGCTGGGCTTGAGCCCTAGGGTGGTAAGGGAGCCATGGAAGGGTCTTGAGCAGAGGAGAGCTGTGCAGTCCGATTGGTAGCCTAGCAATGAGAGGTATGGAGTGTGTTATTGCAGGATGAGGGCAGGACTTGGAGGACTCACACCTCTGGGAGCTCCAAACTCTATGACCATCTCCCCTGGAGCCAGTGAGAAGCCAAAAGCAAAATGCAACCAAATGCTAAGCTCCCTCCCCAGGCCCGGCCTTTGGGAGTCTGGCCCTGTGGCAGGGGCCTGTGTGAGGTGCCTCAACCAGAGGCGGGCAGGGGGAACCCTAGGGATGGAGGTGGGGAGGGGAGAGGCTGCCACGGGGCTCCAGATGACAACCACCCAGCTTGGGACGGATGCTGTCCACTGTCATTGAACTCAGCCCAGCCTCACAGCTGCCATCATCTCCTGCTCAGGACCAGGTGCACTGTGGGCCGCTGCTGCGGGGCTGGGGCCCCGGCCCCACTGCATTCCCTCCCCGGAGACCTCAGGGGAGAGGGCAGCTGCATAGGACTTTGTGGAAGGAAACGAGGACGGTCACCGGCTTTTCCATGGAGACTGTCACAGGCGCGTGACCCTGGGTGGGAGGAGGTTCCTGGAGTGCAGCACACAGTAGGTCTCAGTCTCTCCCCTGCCATGCTGCCCTCTTCTGGGTGAGGAGCTCAGGCCTGTGTGGCCTCTCCTGCCCTCTCTTCCGGCACAGGCCTGCCTTCTTAAGGCAGCCTCGGGCTGCTGGCGTGGCTCTGGACACCAGGTTGTCAGGCTGAGGCCACTGACCTCTCCATCCCACAGCACTCAAACCCTGTTTCCCTTGGGTACAATTCAGCGGACTCGGTCACCCTCATCTGGGGACTCAGTCATGCCTGTGTCCCCAGGACCAGCTCAGGGCCTGGACTAAGCGGTGCTCAAGAGCGGTCCACTTTAGAAGCACCACGCAGGAAGAGATGTTTGCAGAAGCCTGGAAGGCTGGGGTCACTGTCTGCCTCTGGGGCTGGGAGTTAGCTCAGTTGCTAGAGCACTGCTCTGTAGTCTCTGAGGTCCTGTATTCGATTCCCAGCCCTGCGAAAATGGGAGAAGGGTTCTCGAGGCAATCCAGAAATAATCAGCCGGGTTCGGTTCCCAACCCCGCAAAAATGGGAACCACGATGTGGCATGGGAGGTAGGACTTGACAAGCCACTCCTCAGGCAATCCCGAAACAACTAGCCATAGAAAACCTACACGGCTCTGTACAAGTCTGACAGACCCAAATCGATAGCACCTAACACCTGGGGCCTCTGGAAGAGCTGAGTGGCCTCACAGTTCAGGGCACAGAGGGGTGCTTGGGAAAGGAGGAAGGAATGCTCTGGGCTGACACGCCAGCCTCACGTGGGCCAGGGGAGATGTGCTCTCTAGTCCCCTTGTGCTTCCAGATTCCACGCCTGCGGTCCATAGCTTCCCGGGATCAGTGCTATGAGGGGGGACTGGATTGTTGAAGGACAAGGCTCTTCTCTGAGTCAGGGATTTGGGTCTGGACACCACATCCCATCCTTCTCTTCCGGGTCAAAGCACCGGATCTGACGTCAGGTGGGTGTCTGTTATAATCCCTGCTCTACTACTGGGCGGCTGTGTGACTTTGGGCAACTGGGTTACCTTTTCTGAACTACGCTGCTCTCATTTGTGAAGTGGGGAAAAGAAACAGCCCTACTTGTGAAGATAGGTATTGGCGTGGGCATTACTGTGGCCAAGAAACTGACCAAAACACACTGATGGAGGGAATGATTTAGGGGGGCCGTGGCTAGAGAATTTCAGTCTGTCATAGTGGCAGGCGTGGTGGGCCCCCTGGCAGAGAACCTCACATCTTGGTGATCAGGAGCAGAGAGTGAGACAGGAACTGGAGGTCCAGGGTAAACTCAAAAGCCCACCCCCAGGCAGCAGCTTCTACAAAGCTGGGATCCCATCTCCCTGAAGTCCCGTAGCCTCTGCAAACAGCGCCACCGCCTGGGGGCCACATGTTCAAACACATGACCTTTGGGAGACATTTAGATCCAAACCATAGCAGGGAAAAAGAGCGTGACGCTCACAGAGTGCACAGGACAAAGTCTGAATGAGTGGTGGCGGTGATGGAGGTGATGATGGTGGAGGTGATAAAAGTGATAGTCGTATGCCAGGCACAGTGGCGCATGCCCGTAATCCCAGCGGCTTGGGAGGCGGAGCCGGGAGAATCGCAAGTTCGAAACCAGAGGCAGTCTGTGTAACTTAGCAAGAACACCCTGTCTCAAAAAGTAAAAAAAAAAATGGGCTGAGGGTGCAGCTCAGTGGTCCAGTACTTGTAGAGCATGCAGGCGCGAGGCCCTGGGTTCAACCCCTAGTACCGGAAAAAAAAAAAAAAACTTAAAAAAAAAGTGATAGTTGTAGCAAGAGACTAAGCGACAGTGCCAGGGCCAGCAGTTCATGTCATAGACAGGTTCTTTCTCCCAGAAATTCAGCCCTTTGGGAGCCCGTGGTGTTTCTGCCCTTGTGGTTGTTATGCCCAAAGTTGGAGTTCCCCAAAGACCACCAGGGAGTCCGAAATCGCATGCAATAACAAAGAGCCCAAAGCTCAAGCTGGAGGGTACCGCACCTCACCAGCGCAGTGATTTGGTATTGGGACCCCGACTGTTGCAGGGTAAAGGTTTTTATTGTGGGTTATAAGCAGAGAAGGAGGGGGTGGAGAAAGTGAAACTCAGATAAGGTGAGGCTTTGAGCTGCTACAGTGTGCCATTCGTGTTGTCTTGAGGTCTGGGAGTTCTTGTAAGTTACTGCCCGTATCTGCAGCCTTTTGATCTGTCCCAGAGCATTCTGTTCCTGTGATCTTTTCTAAGAATTATGGCATGGCTTAGAAAGGAGTTCGCAGAACGGCGCCTATAAGATAGAGCCTTAAGACAAAAGGGAGAAACCATGGAGGTGTGGGTCACGCAGGCGTTCTGCTAACTTGTGCAGCTCAGTGGCCAAGCCCAATTCTGAGCTGTGCGGTTCCTTTCTGTGACCTTGGGCTCCTTGGCTGGCTGAGTGGAGGCGACATGTCAGACCTCCCCGGGACTGCTATGTGTGCAGACAGATGCTGCTGTCAAATGCCTGATGGACCTGCAGCTCTCTTCCAGCCCCAGGGCTTCCCTGCTGCCTGGGCCTGGCTGCCCACGCACCTCTTGGGGGGCCGTTGAAAATGATGAGGCCTGGGAGCTCCCTGAGACTCTGATGAAGTGCGTTGCAGGGGCCCGTATGCGTTTCGAATGTCCCCTGGGTGATTCCTGTCTGCAGCAAGGCCAAGAGTGCATGCCAAGCCTTCCATTCCTCACTGCAGGCTGTCTAAAAACAGCCCCTGCAAGCTGGGCATGGTGGCACACGCCTGTAATCCCAGCGGCTCGGGAGGCGGAGGCAGGAGGATTGCAAGGTCAAGACCAGAGGTGGTCTGCATAACTTAGCGAGACCCTGTCTCAAAAAGTAAAAAAAGAAAAAAAAAATGGGCTGAGGGTGCAGCTCAGTGGTCCAGCACTTGCAGAGTATGCAAGCGCGAGGCCCTGGGTTCAACCCCCAGTACCACAAAAAAAAAAAAAAACCAGCCCCTGCATGGCTCCAGTGGGGAGGCCACAGGCCTCTGAGATTGGAGGAGCAGCCAGAGGCCTCCTCGGAGCTTGAGACCAGAGAGAAGGAAGCAGCTGTTATCAGAGCAGGGCTTTACTTTCCACTAGATGAACAAAGAACAAAGAGTAGAGGTCAGAGGTCACAGTGACATGCTGAAGTCTCGGGGTTCAGGGGTCCGTCTCACAGGCAGGTTCATGGCCAAGGGAAGAACTTCCTTTCCTTCTTGTTGTTGTTGTTAGGTGCCTTCAAGTCGGTATCCGACTCATAGAGACCCTCATAGGGTTTTCAATGGCTGACTGTTTCATGATTGCCTTGGGAGTGGATTGCCAGGTCCTTCTCCCATTTTTGGGGTGCTGGGAATTGAACTCGGGGCCTCAGAGACTTCAGCGCAGTGCTCTACCAACGGAGTTAAATCCCAGCCCTTTCCTTTCATTTTTAAGTCTCGTTAATACACTTGTGGGTTCCTGCGAGGAAACAGGACCAGCTTGTTTCAGGGAGCGTCCCAGGGCCACACAGCTAGTTACCATGTCTATCCACCTGTCCGCTGTGGATCCATCCATCTGCCCTCCCATCTGTCCAGCCACCCATCCACCCCCATCCATATCCATCCATCCACACATCCACCCCACCATCCTCCGTGCTTCCGCCCACCCATCCACCCATCCGCCCACTCACCATCCTTCCTCCCAGCCTCTCACCCAGGTGGGGATGAGGTGGATAGTGCACGGGCCGTGGCTCCACCCTGGGCTGAGGAGAGGCCCAGAGCCGCTCTTACAGGGAGACCCTGTGTGACTGTGGTCATCTGGGGAGATGTCGGGACATCCAGGAGGGGAGCCAGGGGGAGAAGAATCAGGACCACGTGCAGAAACGTGGGGCTCCCGTGGGGTGGGTGGTGGCCTAGTAAGAGGCCACGGTCAGTGCTTTGCCTGGGGCTATACCCGCTCCTTCCTTGAGCCTCGGTCCTGGGAGGGTGGTGGGGGAATCAGACCAGCGTGAGGCCTTGAGAAGAGGGAGGGCCACTGGAGGACCAAAGGGAGGCCTCTGGGCAGAGGGGACAGAGAGACAGAGCAGAGAGCAGAGAGCTAGGAGCAGCATGCGGGTGGCCTGGGCCTGCCCTGAGCCTGCGTCCTTCCCTAGCCCGCTCCCCACTCCTCCACCCCTCCCATCCCAGGGCCACATGTCCCAGAGCACCATCCGTTTCTCGAAGGGCAGTTTCTCGGCCCTCTCCCTTCCCAAGGGGACAGAGTCTCCGCTCCCGTGTGATGATCTTTTCAATTAAACCCTTGCACGCTGCCGGGGCTCCGTTTCTGAATTCATGAAGAAGCCCCGGACCTCCACAGCCAGGAGGCCCTAATTTGCTGTAAAGGCAATTATAAATGATCTGACGGGGGCCGGGCAGCGGGGCCATGTCCCCTCCATCTAGGGAAAAGGCACAGAGTGAAGACCAGCTTCCGCCTTTCAGAGGCTGCCCAGCTCACTGCCTGTCCTCGGGTTCCTGGGGCGTCACAAAGCAAGCTGATGGGGAGTCTAGGCAACGTGGGAGCCAGGTCCCATTCCTTGCACCGGGAGCCCATTCTGGGGTGGATACCTGCTCTGGGGGGGCAGGTGTAGAAAAGGCGGGTCCCTGAGGCTGCTGACCCTGGCTGGCCACCAGACTCCTTCTCTAGGCCTGGCACCTGCTGCTTTGGAGGGCTTGGGAGGTGAGTGTTCTCCATGCAGGTCACTATCCATGAGGTCACTGCCTGCCCCAGCTGACCACCATGGTCCTCCGTGTCCAGCCAAGGAGGTCAGGTGTCCCCAACACACACCCCATGGTGTCCACCCTGTGCTGCCACTCTCCTCCTGCTGGGTTGCAGCAACTTGGGACACACATTTGCCCCGCCCCGCACACAGCGGACCCTCTGCCATGGCCCCTGGTGCTCTATCAGTGACGTGTCTGCGGGTGTGTTTTCCATGAGATGTATGGCCTGGGAGCAGCTTTTCGTGCGCGGGCATTAACAAGTGTACTCTGAAAACCTCCTCCTTTGGTGTTTTAATATCATGGAAGGACACACATTTGCCCCGCCCCGCACACAGCGGACCCTCTGCCATGGCCCCCAGCACTCCATCAGCAACGTGTCTGTGGGTGTGTTTTCCATGAGATGTATGGTCTGGGAGCAGCTTCTTGTGCGTGGGCATTAACAAGTGTACTCTGAAAACCTCCTCCTTTGGTGTTTTAATATCACTGAAATTGACAGTCAATGTCCAGAGTTATTGGCTGACCCCCGCCGGGGCTGAAGGCACCAGTCTGGCAAGTCCCTTGTGTCTCTCACGAAACCACATATACCAGGGCCCAGGACGAGTTTTGGTAAAGAGTAAAGAGATCAATGAAATAAAACATCATTGCCAGTGAGGGCAGATTTCTTTTTAGGACAAACGTGTCAGCCTCGTCCCCCAGTGGGCGGGGACTCTCCTCATGATCGGAGCTGAGGAAGTTGGATTCTATTTGGATAATCCCAACCAGCCCCCGTCAAGCCCCAAGTTAGACTAGGGGGTCTCCCAGTGAGAGGTTACTTACAAGAGGAACGAGACCCCTCCAGCAGGGCCTGTCTGTGCGAAGCCCTGGTTGATGGGATGGGACGGCCATCTTGCCACCACAGGGGGAGGGGCAGGGAGAGGTGGTCTCTGGCCACCCCATGGGATTTTCCTCCCCAGCCTCTTGCAAAGCTGCAGCCAGGCTGTGGGTTTGGGTTCAGCACCAACACCAAGGTCAGGGCCTCTCAGATCAGCTCTCCCTCTTGCCTCCACCCCTCCCTGCTCTGGCTGTGGGCAGGGCACTGACCCAAGTCCCCTTTCTGAGGTGAGGTCCCCTCAGGTCCTGTGGGTGGCCTGCCCTCCACCCCAGGGGGGAGCGTGGACAGTTCCAAGTCCTGTAGCATCTCAGGGATGCCATAGAACAGACCACCGCCTCGGGGGATGACTCTGTAGAGATGCGCTCTCTCCCGTTCTAGTGACTGTGAAGTCTGAAATCATGGTGTGGACAGGGCTGGCTCCCCCCATGGCCCTAGGAAAAGGTCTTCCAGCCTCTTCCGGCTCCTGGTGGCTCCAGGGGCTCCTTGGCTTGTGTCCGCACCACCCCAATCCTGCCTGGTCTTCCCGTGGTCTTCCCGCTATCACTTCCTATTCTGTCTCTTGTAAGGATGTTGGTCATTGGATTTATGGCCACAGAGATAGTCAGGATGGTCTATGGTGAGGATCTTTAACTTCATTACAACTGTAAAGACCCTTTTCCAAATAAAGTAGCTTCTGGTTTGTGCGGGCTGGGGTTTAGCTCAGTTGGTAGAGTGCTGCTCTGTGCTCTCTGAAGCCCGGGGTTCAATTCCCAGCACCACAAAAATGGGAGAAGAATGTGGTAGCCTGCTCCTGGAGCAATCCTGAAAATAATTAGCTGTCAAGAACCCTATGAGGGTTGCTGTGAGTTGGGCCTGACTCAACGGTACCTAACAACAACAATAGCATAGTTTGTGTATGCAGTGTCCCCTGAAAGCCTCCTGTGTTGAAGGCTTGGTCCCTACCTGGCGGATCCAATCATTGAGAGGGAACTGGATCGTGAGAACTCGGACCTGATGGATGGATCCCCCACTGATGAGTCCAAGGCTGAATGGGCTGTGAGGAGGAGGGGCCTGGCTGCAGGAAGCTGGTCACAGTGCTGTGTCTTTGAAGGGTGGATCTTGCCCTGGCCACTTCCTGTCTGTCTCACTGCTTCCTGGCTGCATCAAGGTGAGCAGCTCAGTTTCACCACGCTCCTGCCACCATGCTGCTCTGCTCACACGGGTCCATAGCGAGGGAGCCAGCCGGCAGGGGGCTGAACCCCTGAAACCCGAAACCAAAATGAATCTTTCCGCCTATAAATTGCTTGGGCTGGGATTTAGCTCAGTTGGTAGAGCGCTGTGCTGCAGTCTCTGAGGTCCCAAGTTCAATTCCCAGCACCACAAAAACGGGAGAAGGGCCTGGCAATCCACTCCCAAGGTAATCCCGAAAAACAGTCAGCCATCGAAAACCCTATGAGGGTCGCTATGAGTCGGATACCGACTTGACAGCACCTAACAACAACAACAACATAAGTTGCTTCCTCAGGAATTTTGTCATAGCGACAAAAACTTACCCCAAGGTCACGCTCTGAAGTTCTGAGATTGGGGTGTGGACACATTTCATGGGGGAGGTCACTGTCTAACCCATTCTGGGCCCCAAGGGGAGGGGCCAAGGCTGCAGCCACTGTCTGTCTGGAGGTTCCCAGCCCCAGTGCATCCCAACCTCCTGACTCCCCAGGAGCCACCTCTGGAGCCACCAAGCCCCACTGCCCTCCTCACGGGGTGGTAGCCATGTGGAACCTTCTGTCAGGAAGCCCAGACTTCCCCCACAGAGCCCACAGACACAGAGAAGTGGAGGCAGCCTCTGTCTATAATGTGACATCCACCTCCCCACTCCTGCCCTGTGCACTCTGCCCACTCGGTCCCTGGAGGGACCCCGAGGCGGCCATGTTCTCCCCACTGCCCAGGGGGAAGGAGCAAAGCGCAGAGGAGGCTGTGGCTTGTCGGGGATCCCTAGGATGTGGCAGGGTGCGGTCTTGAGCAGGCTGCCCTGCAGGTCACCTCTAGCAACTACGCTGGGGGCTGCTTATCAGCTACGGTGTAAATTGTATGGAAACCTATGAAGTGAAGCCGCCGTTTAAATTCTCCCTCACTTGCCTGTGCTGGAGAGACGGAGCTCCAGGCTGCTGGCCTCGGCACGCCCTCTGGGGACCGCCAGCCTGCAGGAAGACAGCGTGCTAATATCAGCGTCCACTGGGCTCGCAGTGGTGACAGACCAGCCCTGCTCCACGAGGCTCAGAGCCCCTCGGTGGGACTCAGCAGCCCCGCTCCCGACCCCTGCTGCCAGGCCGTCCACCTCTCTGCATCTCTTCCTCTCAATTAAGCCCCAGCAGCTCCGAGCCGAGAGCCTCTGGCTGCGTGCTCTCTGCGCTTTAATTAGAGGTCACTGCGAATGGTATTATTTCCCAGGCTTGCCATGATCCTATTAAAATTTCCCTTTGTAGATGCCAAGTAATGCCCCATTCTACCCGGGGACAAAGGAAACAGGAATCTAGGCAGAGCAGCTCACTCATCAGCAAGTCGTATGATTGCTTCCTCCTTGGTGCCTCGAGTGGTTTGGCCTGGAGCCCGCTCAAATGTTCCATCGTTTAAAGATTTTTCAGATCTTCTGGTACCTTGGTGCTGTGCTGAGAGATGCTGAAATTAAGATGGTCTCAGCAGCAGAGAGTGCAGCCATCGACTAGTGATGTCTGCCATGGTCTCAGGACGGGCTGATGGGTTGGTGTCCTGTCTCTTCACCATCTCTGGTCAGGTCCCTCGGGTCTGGCTGTTGTAGGAAGGCTGCCTACCAGAGAGGAAAGAATCACTCAAACACCAGCATTAATTAGAGAAAGAGGTTTCATTGCCGGCAGAGCAACAGATGCATTTCTGGTGCCAAAAGGCTGTGCTCCCCAAGTTCTTCTATCCTGTCCCTTATATAGGACTTACAGACTAGTGACACAGACTGTGTGTTTGTCTCTGATTGGTTACTTTTAAACATTCCACCGGTGTTACCTAGCAATCCAAGCAAAAAGCGAAAGTTGTTGACCACAAATCTTTGAAAAAACAACTTTTAGATACCAGGGGCTACGTCCATATGGGAAGGAATTTATTGCAGCGCCTCTGTTCAGAGAGAGGAGCTCCGGGCATTGCCTTGATTAGAGGAGTGGGGAATGTAAACTCCCCAGTCTCAAAGTAGCCAAGGTTTGGTGTGGTTTAATTGTTGTTGTTGTTAGGTGCCGTGGAGTCGGTATCCGACTCATAGAAACCCTCATAGGGTTTTCAATGGCTGTTTCGGGATTGCCTTGGGAGTGGATTGCCAGGTCCTTCTCCTATTTTTGTGGTGCTGGGAATTGAACTCGGGACCTCAGAGACTGCAGCGCAGCGCTCTACCCACTGAGCTAAATCCCAGCCTGTGATTTAATTAGGTTTCTCTTGTTCTCATCATGTTAGATTTCGCTTCCTCATATCATACGGCCATCTCATTTTGCTGTCACCATGGGGTTGTTTCCACCCCAACCAAGCTCAACAAGACTTGCAGCATAGCCCCGCACCTGCATACTCTGTTGAGAGGGCCCCACAACTGGCAAAGGAGGGGATCAGAACTGGGTGGCAGGGCCCTGTGTGGGCTCCTGGGCATCAGCTTGGAGAAATTGGGCCAGCAGAAGGAGCAGTTGCCCTCCAGTCCCCTGCCTTTCCACCCCATGTGGTATTCATGCCCCCATCTGCAGTCTACACCTGACTCTTGCCTGTGTAGGCCTTGCCACCTGTAGAGCCTCTGCCAGGTTCTCCCAGAGCATCCCTGTCCTTCCCATGGTGCCTTCTCGCTTTCCCTGCCTCAGTCTCCACAGCCAAGGCGAGAACACCTGCTTCATTGATAGCTGTGGAAACTGGGGCTCAGTGGGGTGGAGGGGCCAGCAAGAGGCAGAGCCAAGACAGACTCATGCTGCCACTTGGCCACTGGAGACAGGGCAGCCCACCCCAGGGTTCGGAAATCAGATCCCACTGCCCCCTGTTTTTCCCGTCTTCTCAGCATCCGATGCGGTCCTTCTATTTGAAATCTGTTGCCTCTTGTACAGCCACTTCCAAAATGGGCTGAGAGTTAGATATTTAATCTTCTTAAGCAAAGAAGCCCACCTTTTGCCATTCCACGGGCCCCTGCTTGGTTTTACTATGGTAAATAGTCATTGGCTTCATCCACATATTCACGCTTCTCCACCCGTCCATCCACCCATCCACCTATCTACCCATCCATCCATCCATCCATCCACCCATCTATCCACCCACTCATGCACCCATCCACTCAGCCATCCACTCATGGGTCTATTCATCCATCCATCCATCCCACCCACCCCCACTCATCCATCCACTCATCCATCCATCCGTCCATCCACCCATCTATCCACCCACTCATTCGCCCACCCACGCAACCATCCATTCACTCACCTATCTGTCCATCCATCCATCCACCCATCTATCCACCCACTCATTCACCCACCCACTCAAGCATCCATTCACTCATCTATCTGTCCATCCATCCATCCATCTATCTACCTACCCATCCACCCACCCATCCACCCACCCACCCATCCATCCATCCATCTACCCACCCATCCACCCACCCATCCATCCATCCATCTACCCACCCATCCACCCACCCATCCATCCATTCATCCACTCATCCACCCATCCATCCATCCATCCATCCCTTCATCAGTAATTACTTAGCAGCACCCCAAGGCTGGCACATGCTAGGCCTGGGGAAACCTTCAGGGCCTGGCCTTCCAGGTGGGCAGACAGACCCTCATCAAATTATCACGCAAACAGATGGCAAGAGAGACTTCAAACTCACGAGATGCTGGCGCCAGAGCTGTCTTCTGGACCACAGGGGCTCCTGAACTTTCCATCTTTCACAGCCATCAACAGGGGGCCCCGTAGGCTGCCGAGGTCCACGTGCTGTGGGGTTCTCCTCGACAGCCTCCCTTCAAATGCTGCCATTTCCCAGCACCCTGAGCTGACTTCGTGCACTATCGAGAGCGCTTTCCTGAGTGCCTCCCCACGCCCTGCCTCGCTGCTCTCAGCCTACACGCGTTCAAGCCTCTAACCACTGCTGCGTCCAGGCAGCGTGCCCAGTGTGTGGAGGTCTCAGAATGCTCGAGTCACCTCTCAGAGCCTCTCTTTACCCTGGGTGGCCAGTGGTCCACCTGCTGTGTCGCCGGCCACCCAGCCCGCGCACAAGTCGTTTGCTGGTGATCTCAGTATTTTAAATGGCTGCAGGCAATGCTCCATTGCAAAAATGGCAGCCATGGAACTCTTATCTCGGGTCTGGAAATCCTGCCGGGAGGTGAAAATTGAATCATGTGGTTGCTGAATCAGTACTGGCATGTAATTTAGGTGAACGCTGCTTTTCTGAGGTTCCTGGTCTGTATTTTGGAAAACGGGCTGGGATTTAGCTCAGTTGGTAGAGCGCTGCGCTGCAGTCTCTGAGGTCCTGAGTTCAATTCCCAGCACCGCAAAAATGGGAGAAGGACCTGGCAATCCACTCCCAAGGCAATCCCGAAACAGTCTGCCACTGAAAACCCTATGAGGGTCGCTATGAGTTGGATACCGACTCGACGGCACCTAACAACAACAACAACAACAACATTTTGGAAAACACAAATGCCCAATCAGGCCCCAAGAGGCGTGGTCATCAGGACAGGGCTGTGTCACCGTCCATTTCCTGGCTGGCTCTCCATCTCTCCCCAAGTACCTGCTGGGCAGCTAGTAGCCCAGGAATATGGCTGGGGCTGGGTACCACATGGGAGCGTCCAGTGAGCAAGGGGCTGGGCTCCCTGGAGGTGCAGCCTGGGAGGAAAGGGGTGCTGTGTGCCAAGCCCAGGGGACATCTGCTCAGATAAGGAATGTCCACTGATGTAACAAACAAGCCACGGATTATAGTGGTTCTGAGGCAATAGAGGTTCCCTTCTTACTCACCTAGTGATCAGGGCCACACAGTGACTCAGGGACCTACTGCCCTCCTCGGGCACCGTGCCACCTGCTTCAGGCAGGTGCAGGGAAAGAGGATGGTGGGAGAACGGGGGCCTGGCCTGGGAGTGGCAAGTGCCGCGTACCATTTCCACCCTCGTGCACCGGAAAGGGACCCACGGGGCCCGGGACCTGAGTTGAGTGGAGTTTAGACCATGAGTCAGCTGTGTGGCTCAGGGAGGGGGGACACAGAGGGGTGCACAGCAACCCCTGCCAGCCTGCCACTGATTCCCCATGAGGGGCTGAGGGTGGAGGTGGGGTGTCCGTCTGGGGACTGTGGGGCGGCTCGGGGTGGGACAGGGGGAGGAAGTGCACAAGAGGGTAAGGGGGAACCTATATGAATAATGTACAAGAAAATGCATCTATGGAAATGTCACAATGAAAAGCTGTCAGAATGAATCACATCAAGGTATACATTAAAAATTTCCAATAATAAAAAAAAAGAACATTGAGGTCATGGCCAGCTTCTCAGCTCACCAAGGGGCCTCGGTTCCCCAGCTAGAAGATGAGGTGGTTGGATGCCACGCCCCTGACTGCAGCCCCGCCCTGGGCTTCCCCCAGGGGACTGAGGAGGAAGGTCTGTGCCGCACTCAGGTGGGTGGCTTTGGGAAAGCTGGCCGCTGGGCAGTGGGGGGTGGAACATCTAGGGTGGCATGTGAGATGGGACAGGAGAACCTGCTGCCATCCTGAGTGGGTCTAGCAAGCACTGGCTTTAGAAGATCCCTTTCTATGATCTAAGACTAACACATGTCTATCATGATAAATTTGAGTAGCACTCCTCATAAACCAGTGACGAATAGTGCATCAACTCCGGGGCCTGTGCCTCAGACCTGATGGCTGATATGCTGCCTTCCACGCCCACACATGTGCGGGCACCTGGACCTTGGCACACATGCGTGCGCACTGCCAAGCGCGCACGCACACACTGAGGGTTATTCTGACAGTTAACCATTCTGCTCTGTCTTCTTTTTTCACAGTCCTGGGGTTGAACCCAGGGCCTTCTACCACTGAGCCTTTTTATTATTATTTGTTCTTTTTTTTTTTTTTTTTTTTTGTGGTACTGGGGGTTGAACCCAGGGCCTCGCGCTTGCATGCTCTACAAGTGCTGGACCACTGAGCTGCACCCCCAGCCCATTTTTTTTACTTTTTTGAGACAGACTGCCTCTGGTCTCCAACTTGATATCCTCCCGCCTCCACCTCCCGAGGCGCTGGGATTATAGGCGTGCGCAACCTCTCCCAGCGCTATTATTGGTTATCTTGAGTCAGAGTCTCGCGAAGTTACACAGGCTGCCTCTGGCCTCGAACCTGTGATCCCCTTGCCTCCACCTCCCGAGGTGCTGAGGTCACAGGTGGGTGCCGTGGTGCCTGGCTAGCACCCTTCTTTTGGCTGGCCTCCTTTCCCAGGTGAGGACATGCTTCGTACGCTGCTCCAGGTATGGGCCAGCCAGGGCCTTGCCACGAGTGGTACAGCTTTCCCTGGGGGGTGGGGGAGCCACGTAGTTTCCATTCTTCGCTCCTTTCCACACTCCCGCCGTGAGTGTCCTTGTCGCCTCCAGCCCCCACAACAAATACCACAGGCTGAGTGGCACGAACAGCAGCCATTGGCCTCTCGAGGCTCTGGGGTGAAGGTTCAGATCAGGGGCCACAAGGCAGAGCCTCGAGGACAGGAACTCACTTACTGAGAGCCTAGAAAAGCTGAGCCCTGGATACCACGCTCTCGCCAGGCTCAGAGAGGGCCAGTGACCCTGGGTCACACAGCCGCCAGGTTGTAGGCCTGGATTCACACGGCAGTCAGTCTGGCTCGGTGGCCCCCGGGCTGCCTGCTCAGGCCGGCTTTGGAGATGGTGGAGGTGACCTTTTGCCTCCCTCTCTGACTCCTGAGAGCAATCGACCAGCAAACACTGCAGCTCAGCCCTGACGCAAGAGCCAGAAACTGAGCTATGCTTATCCCAGCCCAGGGAGGGGTCCGGGCGAGGCTGGAGGTGCCCCTACTGCACTCGTGCACCAGCTCACAGGGCGGACCTAGCATAGTCTCAGAAGCCAGGGAGGCCGTGGCAGCCCCCAGGACCCGTGGGTGGCCAGCGTGAGCCCTGCCAGGCAGCATCCAGCTCACCTTTTCCCAACCCCCTGCTCCATCTGTGTGCACCAGGGAAGCCCGGTGCAAATCTCTGCCTCCAGCCGACTGGGAGTCTCTGGGGTCCCCTCGCTGTCTTCAGCCCCAGCTTCTATGTTGCATCTGCGCTGCGTGACAGCCCCGGGAAGGTGTTCCACGCCAGAGAACCAGGCCCAACTTAACGGGGCAGGAACTGAAGCCCAGAGAGCCTGGGGGCTCTAGCGTGCTTACCCAGCAAATAGAGGTGGCCTCTGCCCAGGCCTGGCGGGGCTGGCGTGGAGGGAGTGGTGTGTGAGAGAGGGACAGGGTGGAAGCCTGCAGGTCTCCCAGAGGAGGTTGGATGGGGTAGGAATTTGGAGTGCTTCTGAGAGAATGCTGGGATTTAGCTTAGTTGGTAGAGCGCCACTTTGCAGGCTCTGAGGTCCCAAGTTCGATTCCCAGCACCGCAAACATGGGAGAAGGATGTAGTAATCCACTCCCAAGGCAATCCCAAAACAATCAGCCATTGAAAACCCTATGAGGGTCGCTATGAATTGGGTACCGACTCGACAGCACCTAACAACAACAACAACTTGAGAGAATGCACATCTTGCTTCTAGATGGTTCTTGCAGTACCTTGCGAAGTGCATCTTGAGCAGGGAAAGGGGAGAGCAAAGCGCCGGCTGCCTGAGGGTGCACCCTTTCTTCACACCCCTCCCAGGAACCCCACCAAGCATATCCATCCATCCTCCCAGCTGCTAAGATGAGGGAGCAAACACCAGAGACACGAGGTCCTGGCCTGGCCCCGGGGCATTAGCACAGCCCTGGTGGGTTGGTGCTAGTTTACTTGGAGGGTGGCCTTATTTAAACTGTGTTCAGTGCCCTTGTATCAGGCTGTAGAGAAAAAAACGATTCACACCTGGCCTGATACCAAGGCTAAGGAAGCCCTTCTCGCCCTACTGCCCAGCACCCAGGAGCTGGAACTTTCCAGAAAGCTGCTGGAGTCCCTCACTCCTTCCCTGTCCCCTACTCAGGGCAGTGGGCCAGTGGCTCTCTGCATGGAGGCTGTAAAATTAGCAACTTAATTTTGGTTGTCAGGAAATCAGGGGAGGGAAATATGTGTTTTCGGGGTTCGTTTTCTTACAAACCAGCATGATAAAAATAAAGAGAAAGGCCAAGTCACAGGGAAAAAGGACATTTTCTAAATTTATAACAGGGATTCATTATTCATGGGCTGCGTTTGAAAAGGCCAAAGCCACAGAAAGCAGCTAGGCGTGAGTGGGAAGGGCTTGGGCTGTATCCGGGGCGACTTCAGCTTGGAGCAGCAAGGCAGGGAGATGACAGAGGGGAGGGGACGCAGGAAGAGGACAGCACATGGCTTCTAGCACAGCTCAGTTCCCTCGAAGAGGCAAGAGTTGCCTCTCCGGGCAAGGCCACGGTCTGAGTCAAGAGCCCAGGTCTAGGCATGACGATCTGTGCCATTTAGAGTTCATGCGATCGCTTGGCTCACAGTAGAAGGACAAAGTAAAGCTGCGGTGGCAGCTCTCCTGTAAATGTGACCTCACGTGTGCTCAACAACAAGGTTGTGAGGGGCTATTAGTGATTTTGCAGAAGAAGAAACCGAGGGTCAGAGTGGTGAAGGGAGATGGCCAAGGTCGGCTGGATGATTGGTTCCGCGGCTAAGGCCTCAGGCTCGAGGATAGCACTGTGGTCGGCTGTAGCCTGCCTCACTCTGAAGGGACGTGGCAGCCAGCTTGAGGCGACAACCTGAGGGGCAGAAGGGAGCCAGGCTGTGGCCAGGGGAGGCAGAGCTGGGGGGAGAAGGCAGAAGCGGGGAGGGGGCCAGGTGCAGGGTTCAAGTGTGCGAGGGAGTGTGGGCACCTGCGTGGTTAAGAGCGCATGTGGGCGCAAGCGTGGGCACACGTGTGCGTGTCGGGCGTGTGTACGAGGGCTGAGTGTGCCGCTGTGTGCGCGAGGGCATTGTTCGGGTGCACCTGTGTGCATAGCCTGGGAGCAGCGTGTCTGTGGCGCACACCGCGTGGGGCAGGGCGGCTCGCTGTGGGTTGGACCCTGGAGGCCACAGGCAGCTGTGCTGGGGCTTGAGCAGGGCACAGGGTCCCACAGGCTCCTGCAGGGGCCATGTCAGGAGGCACCTGGGATGGGGTCCTGGCCACTGGGCGGGACATGGAGGGGGTTCCTGCTAGGACTTGCCCCTTGAGAAGTGGGGTCCCGGCTGAGGCAATGCATCGTGGGGGCGGCTTCAAGGACGGCATGTCCGGGACAGGCCATGGGTGCCGGCGACACACAGGGACGTTTGCCATCCACTGCCTCTCCCAGGGCCAGGAAGCACCTAGGGAGCCCCCCCCCCTGCAGTCCCACCCCCTTGTCACCTGTCTTTTCTCTCTGACATTGGTGTCTGCACAGAGAACCCCACGAATAACCAATCGCTGTTTGGCCAGGTTGGTGCCAAGAAACAGAGCCAGATGCCTGCTCAGGCCAACATCCCTGCCCCCACACAGGCAGGTGAAGGACCAAGGGGAGGGGAAGGCAGTGCCCGGCAGGAGGTAGGGCAGACAGGAGCCCTGGCGCCTCTGCTCCAGTTCCCATGAGCCCGTTGTACGATCCTTCATCCTTCAGTGAGCAGCCAGCCGCGAAGGCCTGGTGTGCATCAAGCGCAGTGGAGACCCTGGGGCCCAGGATGGGCGCAACCCCTGTCCCCGTGGGCCTGCATTCTGGCTCCCAGCACCCCCACCCTGTGTGGACCCCATAGCCTCCCAGAGCACACCCTGCCATGCACACAGCTCCCACCTGTCAGCGCCAGGGACCCCCCAGTATGCGGGCCACCCAGGAGGTCTGGGGAGTGAAGCCTGGAGACCCCTGGAGCGGTTACACAGAGCACTTTGCTTTGGGTCAAACGCAGTAGAACCGGACCCGGTTTCCCCACCAATGGAGTGGGGACATTGTAGACCTGCCATCGCTCTCTTTGGTGCTGTTTTTTTTTTTTTTTTTTTTTTTTTTGAGGTACTGGGAGTTGAACCCAGGGCCTCGCGATTGCATGCTCTGCAAGCGCTGGACCACTGAGCTGCACCCCCAGCCCATTTTTTTACCTTATTTGAGACAGGTTCTCGCTAAGTTATGCAGACTGCCTCTGGTCTCGAACTTGCTATCCTCCTGCCTCTGCCTCCTGAGCCGCTGGAATTACAGGCGTGCGCCACCGCACCCAGCTCTTGGTGCTGTTTTTATTGTCTCTTCATAGCTCAAGATGGAGGCCCGTGTCAGATTTTTCCTCCTTCACTCTTTTGCAAGTGTGTCTCCATCAGGAAGATCCTCCCCGGCTAAGGCACAATTAAATTTGCCAAATTAACTTAGGCACCTGACGGCAGGGTTGGTAATTTTCTTCACTTCCACTGTAATTACACTGGAGGTGCGGTCACCCCGGGTCTCCCTGGAGCAGTCGCAGGCTCAGGCAACCACATGGTGTCTGAGGGGCCTGAACTTCAACTCCAAGGCTGTGCACCTGCGGTCTCACCCTCTGCGGGCAGCAGACTCGAAGTGAGTCCTTTGTTCATCCCTGGGCTGTTTTCTTGGGTCACATGTGCCTAGACAGTGAGCGAGGGAGTTTCCGTCACGAGGCTGACTGAAGTGGCTGGGGTCATTGTCATCCCATCTGAGGTGGGACCATCAGAAGTGAGGAGATGAACCCTCGATGGTCTCTGGTGCTCCAGGTGTACCTGTCAATCAAAACTAGGAATGTGCACAGTGAGAGCCACAGAATCCGACCAGGGAAGATACTTCTAGAAAGCCAGCAGGGGACCCATGGGGCTCAGCACGACTGAGCATGCCTGGTGGGGGAAGAAGATCCTGTGGTCTGAGTGGTCCCCAGGGAGTGATTGAACATTCTGCACCCTGAGCTGGGCAGTGGTCTCTGTTCTCAAGGGGAAAATTTGTGACACAAAGGAAAGCCATCAGACGGTAGAGAGGGTCGTCCAGGGGGATGACAAAAGGAACTTTATAAAAGGAGTTACAGGGGGCTTGATGGACCGTCTAACCGTGGGACCCACCCTGACAGCCTTTGCTGCTCCTGCTCTTGTGTTCCACAGTCACCTTGTCCCATCCAGGGACTCCTTCCAAGTCAGTCTGGGGACTGGTGAGCAGGCAGGAGGCAGAGGGGCCACTGCTCCGGACCGCAGGGCTGGAAGCAGCAACTGAGGTTTAAGCCAGCCTGGTGCGTCTCTACCCACAGCCTCGAACTCTGCTCAGAAACTACCCGGCGGGAAGGGAAGCCAGCCTGGCACTGGGCAGCGCGGCCGCTGGTGTGCAACGCCTTGAGATTCGTGTCTTCCGCTGTAGCAGTTGAGGGAGAAAAGAATGTTATGAAGCCATTAGGGTGTCAGCAACCCAGGGAAGCGGGACCAATTTAAATGCAATTCCACTTCTTTTAAGAATCTGGCTGCTCCTTTATCTCTTGGTGCAGTTATTGGACAAGTTCCACCCGATTTCATGTTTTAAAACTAAACAGCTGAGCCGGGTGCCGTGGCGCACGCCTGTAATCCCAGCAGCTCGGGAGGCAGAGGTGGGAGGATCACAAGTTCGAGACCAGAGGCAGTCTGTGTAACTTAGCGAGACCCTGTCTCAAAAAAAAAAAAAAAAAAAAAAAGGGCTGGGGGTGCAGCTCAGTGGTCCAGGACTTGCAGAGCATGCAGGCCCTGGGTTCAACCCCCAGTACTGCAAAAACAACAACAACAACAACAACAACAAAAACCTAAACAGCTGAGCAGAGAGGCTCTGTCAGCTACAGTGTCTGGTGCCCGGATCAGAGGTGGATGCCCTGTGCATGAGCCCACAGTCCACTGTGGGCCGGGAGATTCAGAAAATATATCTGAACTTCTGCAAGTAGATTCATTGTCTTTCCCAAAGCTTCAGATAGCGAAGTTATGACGTCACAGAGCCAGCAAAGTCCAAACACAAAAGGGGGAAAATGCGCACCTTCTTACGTCACAAATTCTTACGTTACAAATTAGGCACTAAGAGGTTAACAAGAATAATAGTGAATCTGAATGATCATAATACTGGACTCTAATCAAGTTATGGGATTGTATCCATGGTCTGGAATTCCTGGCCTCTGCAAACACAGCGTTGAGACTCCCTGTGTAGAAATAGTGTCAGGACTTTCTGTACAAGTTTTATGTCCTAGAAATAGGAGGTTGGCAGTGACCTGGACCCCATGTGGCCCTTACAGGTTCTTCAGCTTCAACTACATGGAAGTGAGGCAAAGACAGGGATGAGGGACGGGGATGGAGGGAGGGCAGAGCGAGGACCGAGATCCGTCTTGAGAGAGATACTGAGAGCCCTCTTATCCATGAGGGATGTGGCCCATGAGACCATGGGTGCCTGAAAGTGCACAGAATGTTGTTGTTGTTGTTGTGTGCCATCAAGTCGGTGTCCGACTCATAGCGACCCTCATAGGGTTTTTCAATGGCTGACTGTTTCAGGATTGCCATGGGAGTGGATTGCCAGGTCCTTCTCCCATTTTTGTGGTGCTGGGAGTCGAACTCGGGACCTCAAAGACTGCAGCGCAGCGCTCTACCAACTGAGCCAAATCCCAGCTCCCAGTGCACAGAATAACAAAGCCTATATATCCTGTGCCTGCAGCCGTACCACTGTGGCAATCCCAGCTCATCCACTGGGCACTGGGGGGGCCCTGTGTCGCCAGGCAGGCAGGTGGGCTTGACTGGGCCTCAGCATCTGGGTGAGGGGCGATGGCATGGCCCTTCCTGGTGCTCAGCTGTCTGCCAGGATGAGGGCTCTTCACCGAGGGCCAGACGTGTTGCCACTGGACGGGGTGCTAGCCTCCACCCCTGTTCCTCAGAGCGCACTGTGCACATGCCGGCGCTCTTGCTGAGCCAGTGGGTGGCCTTAGGCAAGTGACTTCACTCTCAGCCTCTGTTCCTGTGCACAGGGTGCCATCGAGGCCCTCTGCCAGGATCCTAGAGAGTGGTCACGTGTAGGGAGGAAAGCGTTCTGTCCCCGCAGCTGGGATGGGGGACCTGGGGAGGAACCTGAGCGCTTGTCTCCCAGTCAGCACCCCGGCAGCAGTGGGCTCCAGGCTGGCTGGAGACGCCGGCTCTGCCTTTAAGCAGCTGTGCGAGCTTCGTGGGTAATTGATTTCATGGGCCTCAGTTTCCCCACAGGTCAAACTGGGATATGTTGGCCCCCATAGAACTGCAGAGATCAGGGGTGACCCACAGATAACACGGAGAATCCAGCCTCACATGGAATGTTGCAAAGCCTTAACCCACCTCTGCCTCCATTTCCCCATCTGTAAAACGGGAATAATAGCAACTAAGTCCAGGGGCAGCCACGGGGCGTCACAGCCAGGCAGGATCCTGGGAGGCCAGATTCCCATTCTGTAGCTGGGGCATTGAATTAGGGTGGGGAGGCTCTGGTTGCTGGAGGGGACAACTAGGGTCAGCCTGGGCCGGGAACACTACAGGAGGTGTCTGCTGACAGCGGCAGTGCTTGAATTTTGTGAACCCCAAGAATGCACACGTGAGACAGGGGCCTTCTCTAATTGGAATAAGCTGCCCGAGCCGGCCCGAAAGGCCCCACGGTCCGGGCTAATGAGGCTTCGGCATGTTGACAGGGCGGCCGTGGCTTGGCTCGTGGTAAGTCTTTGGCATCCAGCGCTGTTTGGCAGCGTTCTGTCGGCTCTGCCAGGGAAAGTTAACTCCCTGTTTGCCGTGGCAACCGGCAGGCGTTCCTCCACTTAGAAGTTTCCAGCAGTGTCAGGCCAGATGCTGCGTTCCTGTCTGTCCACCCCTCACTCACCCACTCTTCAGCTGACATCGCTGAGCCAGCCGGCAGTGCCACCCTGGCCAGGGGATGGGGCCCGCTCCCTGTTGCCTCATGCAGTGGCACTGAAGCTCCTGTGTGTAGGGCGCGTCTTACATCCGCCTCTGCTGAGAGTGACAGAGCCCTTGGTGGGCATCAGGAGCAAGTGAAGACCCCAGGCTAGGGCAGCATGCCCACCCCGGGACCTTGGAGACCTGCCGGGTGACCGGGACGGGTGTCTATGCTGCTGGGCCGAGAGCGAGGAAGACAAGGTGTGGAAGGGCCGAGATAACGGATCTGGCTTCAGATGGCGCGAAATAAAAGCAAACCCCAGACTGCATGGGTGGACATGTTTGGTGCATGCACTGCGCTCAGAGGAGGGCTGGATGGGTTTCCCGGGGGGGCGAGCTTTGCTTTGGGCGCCAGACGAGGGAAGCTTTATGGAAAGGATGGACTTTAATAAAGCGCGCTGCGCATCTACAGCACTGTTCCCTGTGGCGGGGACACCGCGGACAAGTCACACTTCTTTCCTCTGTTCACGCCTTGCTCAGGCCTTCACAGCACACCTCAGATTAAAGAATCAGAAAGAAAACAGCGAAGCTACTTGCATTGCGGACTGGGATTTAGCTCAGTTGGTAGAGCACCGCTCTGCAGTCTCTGAGGTCCCGAGTTCGATTCCCAGCACCACAAAAATGGGAGAAGGACCTCGCAATCCACTCCCAAGGCAATCCCGAAACAGTCAGCCATTGAAAACCCTATGAGGGTTGCTATGAGTCGGACTGGACTCGATGGCACCTAACAACAACAACAACATCCATTGCATTTTTCAAGAACAGCTGTGCTCAAGTTGGGGTGTGGCTGGGTAGTGGCACCCGGGGTGCGGGGCCACCTAGCATGTGACAGTCCTGGGCTTCAACTCCAGTGTCAGGGTTCGGTTTAGGCCCGGCTAAGGACAGAGCCTTGCCCTGACACCACATGGGTGTTGGAAACCCTCAGGCCCGGGATGATGGAATGGCCAGAGGCGCCAAAGAGGGACCTTGGGAGACCTTCTCTAGGAAAGGGAACATGAAGGTTTATTGGGTTGCTCCCTCAGGGAGGGACAACCAGCAATCCGCCTTTTGCAAGTGGCAGCTCAAGGCCAGCAGCACAGAGTGCTGCTACATTAATTGTGTTACAGCTAGCAAGGCTACAGCTCAGATGGTATCTGGAAGATGCTGGAGTTTCGCTGGTCTTGCCTCTTGCAGCTCGCCTTCTCTTCCCTCCTCCTTCCCAGGGTTGGGAGGAATTGGAGGGCGCTTCATGCCTTGCTAGTAGCCTTCGGCGCTTTGGGGCCCCTGGGCTTGACTCGCCGGCTTGGTGGTAGTCTGCCACAGGATTGGGGAGCGCTGGATCAAGGTGATGGGGTCCGGACAGTAAGTGGAGAACAATGAAGGGTGAAGGTGGGTTCCAGGAGCCTCTTTATATAGGCTCCTGGAAGGGGGTGTGTACTGGGAGTAGCCAATCGGGGCGCATTCCTGGCAGGTATGACAGTTTACCTGTCATACATGCCAGGTGGGACAGTTTTTCAAGTCGGGTGATTTTGGGGTGCACATTACATTGGTGGGTAAGGTGTGGAGGGGTCCAATCATATGGATTCCTTTAGGAGCCAATCAGGGGGCTTGGGGTGACCAATCAGGGTAGAGGTGATTAGGACAAGGTCTAGCTGGTCAGGAGCCATCTTTGGTCACTCGATGGGAGGGGGGAGAAAGGAGTGACTAGAATGTGGCCTGGGGTCATCCAGAGGTCATTCCCTCAGGTTGGTCTGAGAGACCCTAATTAGGGGGTGCTTTTTAGGAGTCCCCAACACTCCGGCACCCCTCCCCCAAATGCTGGGCCATGGGCAGAGCTTGAAGAGGCCCTGAGCACCAAAATTAAACCCAAAGTTGATGAAGAGGGGCAAAGAGCATCGTAGAAAGAAGAAAAGGAGAAGCAGTGAAGGGGCTGAAATCCGGGAGGCCTGTACAGAGGTTCTGCACGTGACTGGCACCGACAGCAGTCGGAAGGAGCGTGTCCTGGGAAGCGTGGTTACTCTGTGGCCCTGCCAGACACAGGCCCACATAGGACACACGCCAGTGCTTCCCTGGGATCTGTTG